>PVKN010000804.1:0-57141 GCA_004027915.1 Capromys pilorides | reverse complement strand
AGATGGGACTCATAGTGATTCTCCTGTTTCAGCCTCCCAAGTGCTGAGATTACAGGCGTGCACCACACACCCAGTTTCAGGGGCCAGCATGGTTCACTAGGGGTTCTGGGGCCAGCACAGCATGCAGTACTGAGGATCGAACTTGGATTCCAGCACTTGCTAGGCTGGTGCTTAGACCTCCAAGCTGTCTCCCCAGCCACTGAGAAGTGTACCTTAGTTTGGAAACTTTGAACAGTTACCTAAATGTCTTCAAAGTGGCCTAGAATTGAACATCCTGATCGAAGTCACTGTTTTGTCACAGGCTGTGTGACATTTGGGTATTCCTCGTCTGAAAGGGAAAAATGGAAAGAGACATTGAAGCAGTTCCCTGCTATACAGTGACCATCTTTGGTCCCAAATGTCTGGTAAGGCCAAGCAGAGGTATTGTTTAATAGTAGAACTAGAAGAGCTACTTACTAGTCAATGCGGACTATGTTTTATTTTTGTCCCCTCACAGATCATCATGTTGAACTCTGTTTCTGACCTGCATAGCTACATCGACAAAAGCCAGCTGACTCGGGAGCTAGGGGGAACCCTGGAGTATCGCCACAACCAGTGGCTAAATCACCGCACTGTGAGTAGCAGCCTGTGGTTTCCCTGTCCCGCCTCTGTGTCCCGAAGCCAGGGAAAGCTAAAGGTCAACAGCTGAGAGGTCACTGCCCAGCACGGGCTGGTGCTACGAGAGTTGGAATTTCTCAGCCATGGAGTGGGGAGAAAGTGTCATCGTACAAGGGGAAAGGCTCAGGTTTGCCCTGCCCACTGCCTCAGCTCCCTGCAGCTTCTGACGGGGTATTTTGAGAAGCCTGACTTAGGGTACACTTTGGGAGTTCTCAAAAAATACTATGACAACCAAAATGTGCCTCAGGGAAATTACTTGATCTGGAATGGCTCAGACGTTAGCAATTCATAAAATTCCCCAGGTGATTCCTGTGTGCTGGTGGACAGGAAGCCCAAAGGAGCTGCATTGAAACAACCCCCTCCTTCCTCACTGTCCGGCCAAGAGCGAGTTACTAAGCCCCTCCATGCGTGAATACTCCCGGGGCTAAAATGAGACTGACGCCCTAGCTCTCTCCTGGGAGTATTGGTGCCCACCCAAAGACATTTGCTGACGTCGGTAGGTGGCTTTTAGTGGTCCGGACTGGAAAAGGGGTATTTCTAGACTTCTAGTGGGTAGAGGTCAGAGACCCTGCTCAACATCTTGCACAAATGTTGCTCCAACAACGAAAGATTATCCAGCCCCAAATGAGAGGAATGCCAGAGGGACAAAACCTTGAACTGATAAAAGCTGCCTGAACACAGGCTGTGGGAAGTGGTTCAGAGCTTGATCTGCAATGTAGGATTAAAAAATACAGTGGATGCTTGCAATGTTTCAAATTTTATTACAGTAAAAGATACATCACCGTTATCTCCCCCCAAGCCCTCTCCCCCACTTCTGAGGCGGTCATCCTGTCACTCTTGTCACTTTCTTAAGCAGCCTTGGAAGTTCTCTTTTGTGTCTTTAGTTGTGCTGTCCAAGCTGCTTCAATGTCCTGAACCAATTCAGAATGTTTCCTGTCTCGATCATTTTGCTTTTGGGGAAGGCCCAGAAGTCAAGAAGTGCCAATTATAGTAAAAAAAAAAAAAAAAAAAAAAAACGTGGCGAAGATACACCGTGGTGTTTTTACTGGGAAGAAATTGACATAAGTGTTTGACCAGCGAGAGGTGATCAAACAACATGGTACAGTTTGAAACAAAAATTTATTTCAACCAGAAGCACGTTGTCATGAAATCCCCTCAAAATACTCCCCCTTGCTTCAAACACCCTTATCCCATTGTTCTTGGCAGTGTGGCTTTTACTTTATGTTTTTGGAAAAATTGAACTTTTTTATTCATTCTTTGAGTGGTATTTTACCTTTTGCCACCTATTTAGATCAGTGATTGTTACACTAATCTAGGAGTTTCAGTAATATTGAGGGGAAAGTGAAAATAAAACTTACTGCTATGAGTTGCCTACTAGTGCCCCCTGCTACCTCAAGTCCAATATGCTAGGACCCAGTGTGATAGTATTACGAAGTAGGGCTTTGGAGGGGCTAAGTTGTGGAAACTAAGTTGTGAGTGGAATTAGTGCCTTTGTAAGAAATTGAAGTGAGTGACTTTGGGCTCCTGCCTGTGAGGACCCAGAGAAGGCGCCATCTCGTGAGGAACCATGCTCTCACCAGACTCCAGGCCTGCTACACCTTGATTATGGACTTCCAGCCTTCAAAACTGATGACTCCTAGATCATCGCTGGGGGCTTGCGGGGGATGTCCAATTCTTTTTTTTTTTTTTTTTTATTGGGGCAGGATCTCAATATGTAGCTCAGGCCGGCCTTGAACTCCCAGAGATCCTCTGACCTGAGGTCTCCCAAGTGCTGGGATTAGAGGTGTGCATCGCTACACCTAGGTTTGGGAATGGCCAGTTCTTTAAGTAAATCTAATCATGAGAGATGTGAGGGCAGCTCCTGCAGAACACCATCAGTGACATAAATGAGTGTGCCGAGTGCTTCTCAGGCTGAATTGCACTGGGTTGCATACAACCTGAAGTACTTCCAGGCCTTGTTTTTTCACTTTCTAAACATTTGGAGCATTAAATAACCAGAAAGCACTCACTGTCCTGCCACCCTTGTTGGGCTAGCTCTGATTTAACTACCAGTCACTTGTTGTTAATGTTGTTCATCTTTTGTGAGTCGAGACAACTTGTAGCAAATACATTTGAAAGACAGCAAAGATCAAAACATTCCTTTAAGAATTTAGAGAGTTAGAGAAGGCTAGGGCCACAAAGACTGGTTCTTTAGAGATGGCGTGGACAGATGTATGCACACTTCCTGCACCGCTAGACCTGGCTTAGAGTCTAGTTTGTGGTTTTGTGGTCATGGATATGTTAAAATACATGCCTAAAAGCGACTAGTACTAAAAGACCGGCAGTGTTCTTTACATACCTTCTATCTGGTTTATACACATAACCAGGAGTAATGACAGTAGAGACATATATAAATATTGTTTTATATCTTTTGACTAAAATATGTAGATCTCCTTTGTGTGTGTATGTGTGTCAGTGTGCTTTCTGGGTGTCACATCTTTGAATGAGAGACTCATAGGAAGTTGACCTCAAAAGGCACTAAAGGTTATCTACTGGAATCACTTTATTTTCCAGAGAAGGCCACTGACCTTCACAGTAAAAGGGAAGCTTAGCCGAGGTCAGGTGGCCAGTCGATCTCATTTTAATTCTCCTATCAGGATCAGGTCCTCTGTGCCATTTCCATAACGATTCTTTGTGGAATAACATGTGTCTTAGTTACTCTTCTCTCATTGTTGGGACAGACACCCGACACTCAAAATGAGGGAAAGAAAGGCTTATTTAGCTCACAGTTACTGGAGGTTTCAGTCCATATTCAGCCAGCAAAGAGGCACATGGCAGAAAACAACCTTGCATGGTGATAGCTAAGAGCAAGAGCCCGAAGGGAGAGGTAACAGCAGCTCAAGCAGCTAACTTCTCTTCCTTTCTTACATTGAAATGCAAATCACCTGCCCCAGGGGAGGTGCAGCACCCATTTCCACAATAATCACAAATTCCACAAGCCACCCCATGACTGCATGAGGCTTTGGGGGACACCTATACACAAACTATAACAACATGGAGGCAAATTAAATTGCTGATAGGTAACCTCCCCAGAGCACTCTGGCTCTCCTCTGCTTTCAGGATGACCTTTGCAAGCCTCCACCCTGACAGCCATAAGGCTCTCCGCTGGCCCCAACATCCCTTTGTGCTTGCTGTTCTTTTTATTTTCTTCAAAAAACCCTCAGCAGATGTAGTCATGGCCTGCCTAGCGTGTTCAGTCTCCACTATGGAAAGGAAGATCTTGCCCCCACACCCTGTGGAGCAGAAAGTGTTACCCCTGTCTTTCAAATGAGGACTCCAGGACTCAATGGCATCGCCAGGCTTAGCCAAGATCACAGTTAGTGAGGATCAGAGCTGGACTCTGCCCCACACCCCAACTCCAGGGCCAAGGTTTTCTGGGGTTCCAGTTCTCACTCTGATCTTGCTAAACACAGTTTTGGCTACCAGGTGACCTGGCTCCAATCCCACCTCTGCCATTTATTTTTATATGACTTCAGGGAAATCGCTTACCCTTGGCATGCCTTAGTTCCTCAGAGGAAAATGCATGCTGTTCATACATGTTCCTAGTATTCCCTTGGTGAGTAAGCATTTCTTTTTTATGTTATTCATCATGGGTCATTAGTGATACAATTATAAGTGTGTCCTACTAACTTTGATGTACTAGAAAGGTTTTCACAAAAGTATTTGTCTGGCTTTCCAGACCAGAGGTACTGTCATCTTGAAGGCTGTGGCTGTCCCAGCACCCATGCTGATAGGGAGATTCCCCTCTGATAATGCTTGAAGTCCACCAGTGGCTGCAGTCGAGGAGACTTTGATAGGAGGAGGTGGGCAGTGCTCTCGAAGCTTCCTCGTGGCAGCCCCTGCTATGACTCTGATGTAGTCATGGCCCCTGTGTCAGATCCAGTGCATTCTTTTTGATGTGGGTTTGGGTTTTCAAAATTATTCTCTGACAATGTAGAAAAGGAGGTCATTTCTTCCCAAATGAAAGTTCAGTAGATCTCCTTGCTTTTTCTGTGCACCTCTGGGACAGCTGTTTATGGGTCACCTACAGCGTGCGAAAGGCATAGTGCCATGCCCTGGGGCACAGAGATAAAGGTGGCATGGTGTTTGTCCTTGAGGGGCAGCAGCAGCAGAAGCAGGTGGGAGGCCTCCTGCGACTCTGACTACAGCTAACTCCTCCTCCGTGAGAGTGAGATCCTTTCTCTAGTGTAGGCCGCAGGTTTCCTGGAGCAGTCGGCTAACATGAAGCTCCCTCACCTGGGATATTGGCTGAGAAGCCTCCAACCACTTAGCACAGACATGCTTAATAGCAGAATAGAAGCCTGAGTGGCAGGAATGCAGAACGGGCGGGTTTGATAAGCCTGCGACAAGATGAGGTCCCCAGACCACATCTAATAGAAATGGCTCATCTTGAAAGGTCACCTTGAAGGACCATCTTTTACCCCTACTGTCATATCCTCTCAAGCATTTGACAAGCTTCTCCTAGGCAGCAGACTCGGGCCCAGGTGTGGGTGAGGGGGAGAGGGGAAAAGGAAGCGTGGGGCATAAAGAGAAAGTCAGGTTGTTAGAAAGCAGGTGGGGTGATGCTGTTCTTCGCAATCTTGCACCTAATAGAAATTCTGAGTCAGACATAATGTTGGGTATTCTTGGAGTAATGAACAGAGCCCCAGCTTTGAAACAGCTGGCCTTGCTTGGATCCAATCATCCTACCTTTCTTTTTGCTGCCTGAATAACTTGGTTTTGGGGCAACTTGCAACCTGCTGGAGCTCTAGTTTCTCCTCCATAAAATGAGTTAAAATATCTCCCACTGTGCATTGTTGAGTTAATACGTGTGTGACCTGTGTGGTAAGTGGGATGGCGTGTGGCCCATTGTCAGCTCCCTTTGTCCTTCCAGTGAGAGAGCAGATTAGTGACAGCTAATTGTTCCACATTGTTCCAATCATCTGACCTTCCAGGCCATAGAAAATTTTGCCTTGACGTTGAAGACCACTGCGCAGATGCTGCAGACGTTTGGGGCTCGCCTGGCCATGACAGAACTGCCCAAAGGCATGCTACCCACCGAAGATCTTCTTATGTCACACACCCAGCAGCAGGACAAGGTGCAGGTGAGTGTTTGGAGGCCTCTCAAACTCCAGGTGGGACTTTCTTTCTCCTTCCCTCACCTTCAGTCACGGGGCAGCCACTGGCATCTGAGCCCTTCCAGGTAGGCAGCAAGTGAAGAGAAGAATCTCCGCAGGCTGCTGAGCAGGAGACCAGGGCAAGCAGCTGGGCCAGGACTCTGCTGAGGACAGAGCCAGAGAACACGTGTGGAGAATGCAGGGGCGGCAGGAGAGTGGACTCCAAGTGTGAGCTTTCCAAGGCTCGTCGTGAAGTTTGGGGACAGACTAATAAACTAAGTGCTTCGGTTTCCCGGGGATATGTCTTTTTACATGAGAGTTAACAGGAGAAAAAGGACCGCTGCTCAGAGCTTCTCTGAGCTGGCCTTAAGGACTCCTGCCCCTGTGGTGACTCTTGGGAGCGCATCATAACTTGCATAGGAAGTCACCTTGGCGGGGTTGTCAGAGCATGCAGTAAGGGAAGTCATCCCGGGCTCCTGGCTGCATGGGTGCCAGCCCTTTCTCCCTTGAGAAGCATACCAGACTGAGTTCTGTACTTCCCAGAAGGCTTGTTTTCATTATAGCAGCACGCTGAGGGTGGTGGCATTGTACCTGTCCTTGCTGCATTAAACTTGGCAAAAGTCTTCAAAATGCTTTACCAAATCACTACTTTGCCCATTCATTCCACATGCATTGAGAATTCACCAGTACATGCCAGGACCCCCCCCTCCACACACACACACACACACCACCACCACCACCAAAGGCAGCCTGAGGAAACCGAGTCTAGGTAGGGGGCATCTCAGGGCTCAGCAGTTGTAGCAATTGAAAATCTTCCAAGTGCGAAGGAGCCATGCTAAACTCCAGCCAAGGGATTGTGGTCCAGAAAGTGCTCCAGGTGTACTCCCAAAACTGTTGTGAGAAGTCATACAATCAAGGCTGACACTGAAATTTCGACATCTTGGAGCCATTCCCGGAAAAAACCCCTGGGCAAAGCTTCTGGGAAGCTTGGCCATTTTCTATTTCTGACATTTGAGCCAGGCTCACCTTCCTTATCTGGATGAGGCCCAGGCTACAGAAAGCTGGGTTTGAAGTACCTCCCTGAAGTTTGCTGGGAAAGGCCTTGCAGTGCATGGGCTAAGACCCCCGGGAGTCTGCAGAGCAGCAGGAGAGCTGGACCCTCTGGCTCAGCACCAGAAGGGAGCAGCGCACTCACCCTGCCTCGCCACCTGGACCCGCTGTAAGCCAGAAGCACGGAGATGGCAGCGGGTCAGTCAGAAAGGCTCCTGGTGAGCAGCAGGCGAAGCATGCTTGCAGCTTTGGAGTCTCCAGTTCAAGTCTGGTTCTTACAGCTTTGATGCAGTGGGAACACATACAATGCTCTGAGGGGAGAAGTTTTAAAATGTGGGTTTTAGACATTTGTGGGAAAAGAAAAACTAGCCAGGCAGGGCCTACTGACTATGCAGTGACCTTGCCCCAGAAAGACAGGGTGAGCGGAGCTCTGTAACCGCAACAAAGCCAGAATTTTGCAGAGGCCACGGGGTGGAAAGAACCAGGCTCTGTGATGGATGAGGACATTTCTCTGTGCATGGGGTCGGCTACTGTGGACAGAGGGTTCTGAGACTTCTCGCAGGTTGTACAGCGGGCCACAGAGACAGAGTGATGCAGAGTAGGATTTGACATTTATAAGAAATAATTTACCCTCTAATTATCAGGTCTCATTTTGGTTAAATATTCACCTAACCTGTAAGACAAGTGAAAAGAATTTAGGAAGCTCCATTTAATCAGCCTCCTAGTAAGCAGACGGATGTAGTCTTCCATCAACTGATCCACTCAGCTTGTGTTCATAGTTCATGCCGCCTCGAAATCATGGTGAAAACCCATCCTACTTGCCAATAAAATTCTTGAAACAATTTCATGTGTTCAGGTGTTCATCTTGATTAAGACCATTAAGTGAATGTGGACTAGAAACATTCTGCCTTTCTTTTACCAAGTACTATCCAACAAAAGACAATACAAAGGGTTCTTAGGGACTGATTACTAATGAAAACAAATTTGATTTCTTTGTTCTTTGTCTCATAACCTAAAGGCAAAAAGTATATTTTAAAAAGCAAAAATATCAAAATTATTAGACTTGAGTTACATTTTTCCTCTTAAAAAATTGCCTTGAAGAAAAAAATGGTCTAAATTAGAAAAAAATAATTATTCCTTAAGCTATTATTAATATAGTCATCTATGGTTATTTAATCATAATTTATTTTACTCATTAGTGTTTTGCCTAAATTTTAATCAAAGATTACTATAAGCAGCTAAATAGTTCATTTTCCACTTGGAAAGCACCTTTGCCAGGTGAAAAACCTATAAAGTGTAAGAGTCATTCATTCCTTGCAGCAGTGAACTTTTAAAGGTACTTCAATAAAAGTTACAGCCCATGAATTACTGTTTTCTCACAGCCCAGAAAGCCGCTAAACAGCTGGGAGATTTGGCCTGATGGCTGGTTTACTTCCTCCTGGGGATACTCAGAGCTCTTATCGCAGATCTGGACAGCCTCTCAGTGGCCTCTCCGGTCAGTCAGAATGGGAGAGCGCTGCCTTGAAGTGGTTTTGTAGCCTCCTTCACTAATTCTCTGTGGAATAATCAGCCCTTTGTTCAGCGCCACCTCCAGAAGAATCCTCTTCCTTCTGGCCGCCAGGCGTACTGTCCGTGCAGAAAAACAAGAAATCGAACTCAAAATATCCACAGCAGAATGATCTTATCCAACTTTTAAGAAATTATGACTTGGAAGAGGGCTGCTGCCTAGAAACATACACTGCCTCCCCTCAGGCTGAGCCCTGTGGGCTCCGACTCCGCTGCAACAGTCGGCTTCCCCAGCCTCAACCCAGTCTGCGCCATCCTGCACCCAAGCTGACTGCTGGCACGGGGCTTCCTTGGAAGAGCTGAACCCTTGTTTTCTCTCTGATTTCATTACCCCACCTGAGGGATATGTCCTGTGCACATGAGCAGCTTTAGGCTGGGTTCCTGGTGAACAAGAACATACACACACACACACACACACACACACACACACACACACAGACTTGGCACAAGCGTGCGTGCACCACCGCCCCCAAGTCGACCCTCTCCAAGGTGACGCCTACATTTTCCAGGGACAGGAACTGTTCCTGACAGTGGCTCTGTCACTCTGCAGATAGCACAGCGGCACAGAGGACCTGGGTGCACGAAGGCTGCTCCTGGAAAGGGAGGAAACTCCTGGAAAGGGAGCATGAATTTATGTGCAAGTCCAGGAGGCCAGGGCGGCTTCCCTCCAGCCTGAGTGCTGGAAATAAAGAGAAAAGAAAAAGGGAGAGGAGAGGAAGGGAGGGGAGGGGAGAGGAGGACAGGACAGGACAGGACAAGGAAAGGAAAGGAAAGGAAAGGAAAGGAAAGGAAAGGAAAGGAAAGGAAAGGAAAGGAAAGGAAAGGAAAGGAAAGGAATAAATCCCCCAAATGATGGCTGTTTCTTTCCCTGAAACCAAAACTCCACTTCGGGACTGGGTGACTCACCTTTACCTTTTCGAGGGGCCATCATTCCTCCACCTTTCCCTTTGCTTTCCAGCTTGCTGGGTGCATCCTTTCTTTTCTCCTAGCTACCGCTCCTGCCGTGGCCTTCAGCCCTAGCCTTTGCCCTCTCCCTTTAGCCTTTCTGCCTCCCTTCTCGTCTCTGCATCACAAAATGGTCAATGCATGCACACAAATCTAAGACCAGGTGGTGCACAGTCCCATGGGAAGCTCCGAGTGGGAAAATCCAAGACCCTTTCTAGTAGGGAGGAGGAGGAAAGGGCTAAGAACACTGTCTCCTGAGTGCTTCCCCCCATTAGATTTGATTTGCCTTTAGCCATTTGCAACCTGACGCCTTTTAGACTATTATTAACTTATCCACTGCACAAATATTTAATGAGCCTGGATATGATAAGGAGAAACTCAGGCAGACATATGAGAGTGGAGAAGAAGGGCATGTCCCACTCCCAGGCAGGCGTGCAGTCAGGTGGCGGGCCTGATGCACCGTCTGGAGTGGATAGAGTCTAGAAGAAGCCAGAGGCCCCAGAGGGGCTGCCTGGGAGACACGAAGGCTGTCGTCAAGTTTGAAGGGGGCCATAGACCACACAGCCCTTCCGGGGGAACCTGGGTCCAGGGCCGCAATGGGGAAGCACAAACCTCCTGTCTGGGGCATGAGCTGTGGTTCAGAGCTCGAGGTCACAGAGGCGACCACTGGGCTTGAGTCTTAGAACCGTAGTAGGTTTACTCTGTCAAGTGCATCTGTGACCCAGAAACTGAACCAGAATCTGAAATTCCAGGCCAGGCTGAGCTGCTTTGGGCCTGCAGCTTGGACTTGGTGGTTCAGGCTCAGAGCCAGGAGAGGTTACCTGCTCCATCCAGGCAGGAGACTGGAGCTGCTAGAAGCAAATAGCCCCGGGAAGCACAGCCCTGAGTGCCCGAGTTAAAGGGCGCCATGGTGGCGCCTTGGAGACGCAGACTTCAATTGCTGTCAGCATGTGGAGAACAGGTGGAGAGGGTGGGCACTGATGAGGAGCCCACTTGAGCATCTTCATGGTCTGCTAGCAAGTATCAAGGTGTTACTGTCTGGGCATCTCTAGCACTTCCTATTCCATATCTGTCACTTTACTGTTTCTGGTCATTACCTTTTTTTAAAAAAATATATTTAGTACAGTTTCTACAGAGTCTCACTACACAGATCAGACTTGCAGCGATCTTCCTGTTTTCAGCCTCCCAAGTGCTGGGATTACAGGCACCACCACACTCAGGCTACCTTTGACTTGACTAACCGCTTTTGCTTTTAATTTATAACAACAGCTTACGATACACAATAAATGATCTTGCTTTTGGAGAGGGAACTTAGATGGGCTGAGCACAAAAGACTTGCCTTTTCTGGTGCCTAGCCTTTTGCATACTTGGAATTTTGTACTGTATATAGATCAAGGGCAAGTTATTTTTTGAAAGCTGTGTCTTGACTTTAGCATTTAATTTCCTAAATGAAAAATCTATTCATCTAGCATTTTCCTCACCGCACTACATTGAAAATTAATTTTTATTAATTCCTTCAACAAGCCTTTTTTTTTTTTTTTTTTTTTAGGATGAGCTGAAATTACTTGGAAAGCAAGGGGCCACATTACTGTCCTGTGTCCAAGAACCAGCAACCAAAAATTTTGCCAGCAAACTCAATCCCAGTGAACTTGAGCATATAGCTACCATGCAAAGGTGAGTAAGACAGGATTTGCTTTTTGAGGAGAGATTATATAGACCTGGTATTTTGAGCTAACCAAGAATAGATCAGAACAGCTCCTATTGGGCTCAGTGGTGCTAGCAAGGAAGAAAAGTTGAGACACAAAGGGAAAAAGACTAGGCCCACCTGACCTGCACCCACAGAGCTCTTCCTAGGAGAAAAATTTCATTCCTTCTTCTTATCATACACCGCCACCCTGGGAGGTGGTTGTACTTGTTAAAATTATTTCCAGATAATCTTGGCTTGGTGCTGTACTCTATACTTGTGTAGGGAAAAAAGGGAAAAAAGAGGGCACATTTTAAAGCATGGAGCCTGTCTCTGAGGTGATCCCTGTCTGCTCTTCAGGTGTCCTGACTGAAAAACAGGAACCATAGTTGAAACTCTTTCACAGTGCAGCTGTTGCTGCAGTTGCTAACACGATGGAAACCATAGGTAAATATACACGTTAGAAGTCAGTGCTAATGTTAAGTTGTCTTCTCATTCTTTCTTGAAAGGTTATTGGCTCAATTGGGTGAAACAGAAAAAGCCTTCAGTCAGTTTTGGTTTGAGCACCACCTCAAGCTTAACCAATGCCTACAACTACAGCGCTTTGAGCACAATTTTTACAAGGTATTGCTTTCTTTCTAAGTAGAGCTTTCTTTAAAAAAAAAAAAAATACGGACCTCTGACTTTCTCTTTCTTCTCAGCTGCTTTGGGATTGGGTTTTTCTTTTCTCATGAACTCATCTCCCTATTTATGTCTTTGCTTCATTCTAGTCCCTCCTTCCCGACATTTTCAGTAGGCAGGAAGCTCTGTTCAAGGTTCCCATGTTCTTGTTGACATATGTGACAGTTCATTACCTCCTTTAGTGACTAAACAGCTGTTGAATGCAGTTCTAATATTGTACCTGCACTGCCCAGAGACACTTTTTTTTTTTTTTTATGTATTTAGTACAGGATCTACAGGGTCTCACTACACAGACCGGACTCATGGTGATCCTCCTGTTTTCAGCCTCCCATGTGCTGGAATTACAGGCATGTGCTAACATTCCTAGTCTCATTCAGTGACTCAGTGTGCCCTGGGGGCAGGGCTGGCATGGCATTCGAGGATCCAACCCCAGTCCGTGCATTTGCCTAAACAGGCACTTTAATCCGCTGAGCTATCTGGCCAGCTCTACTCAGAGACACTTAATGCAAAAGGTAATGAGATGGAGAGGGGAAGGAGGAAGGAAAGAAGGAAGGAAGGAAGGAAGGAACAAAGGAAGGAAGGAAGGAAGGAAGGAAGGAAGGAAGGAAGGAAGGAAGGAAGGAAGAGATATGTAGACACACACAAGTCCTGGTCCCAGAAGGAGTTTTGAGTTTCCTAGGGCACACCCAGCCTGTCCTCACAACTGGGTGCCTGCAGCTGATGAGGGCGTGGTTCTGATGTGTCTCTTAGGTAAAGCTCACTCTGGACCATCTGCTGGAAGAGCAAGCGGAGTTGACAGCCATCGGAGATAGCGTGGTGCACGTGGAGCAGCTTCTTAAGGAGCACAGACAGCTGGAGGACAAAGGCCAGGTTTGTTCTGTTTCTGATCAGGCCTTGGCACGTGAGAGCTTTGGAACTCATTGGCTGACGTGCTCGTGCATTTCCATGCCAAAGTTTTGTCCCCGGACCTATCAGCTGTTTGGTACTCAGTCCACAAGCTAGAACTTGTGGGTGTTGACGCCCTGTGTGACTCAGCAATGCGTTTGGTGCTCACTGTGGTGCTCGTGACACTTCCCGAAACCAGTGAACAAGTCCCAGGCTGCCACAGCACTGGCAGGCAGTCTCTGTGGAGGATGACAGGGCATATCCAGTCATCACAGTCACCTCACCCTGAGGTCCTCAAGGATACACGCATGTTAACCCCTCTAAGGAGTCACACTGAAGAATACCCATAGCACAGAGGTGTTCTCAGCTGCTGGACACTGCGGAGGGCAGAGGCTCAGGCACAAGAGAGCCTCGGGCCAGCCCCGCTCCTCCTGGGCTCAGCAGCCAAGTGCGGAGGTCACAGAGAGCGAGCGCATCCCTCACCAAGGAGCACCAGTCGGCTCCTCACCAGGGCTGCTCTGTGGGGCCCGGATACCTGGGTAGGGCCAGTACTAAGGAGGGGAAGTTTTAAGAGAGGAAGTCACAAAAGCCAAGAACAACTAGAGTAAGACCTTAGATGGAAGTCAAGCCACACAGGCGCTCTGGGTAGTCACGGCTGACAGAAGCTTTCTCTCGCCCTTGCCCCAGGAGTCGCAGACAGCAGGCTTGTAGAGGAATGTGTGCCTCCAATTCCCTCACCAGCACTGAGCTGCTTCCTGGAGCTTTGCACCAGCAGGTGCTCAGAGGGACTCTATTTTAAGTTCTCACAGCTTTAGTTTCTTACCAATTAAGACTACTGAGTCATCTTCCAGAGAAGTCCCATTCTGCTTTTCTTCAATTAGGTTCGCTAAGTTGCCTTCTCTTGGGGACCAGCTCTCCAGGGAGTGGCGCTTCCTTTCTGTGCTACTCTAGAGGCTTGTTTCACAGATGCTAATTCCGCAGTATGAGAGATTCAGTCCTCACAGGGTGACCCTTTGTCTCCTGGGGTTGTGTACCACCTGAGGAAAGGCTTATTAAATACACAGAATCCAGGATTTCTCCAGGGACCAGAAACTGCATCTTAACAACAACAACAAAATTCCCATTTGATTGACATGCACTTGATTTCAGAGACAGATGCCCCTAAAGATAAGGAAACCAATGCCACTTCTAGCAGGAGCAGCTCCTGTGCATGCTTAAAGAAAGGAAGCCACCTGCATACCAGGTCCTTCCTCAGAACTCCGATCCTGCCCTTTCTGGTATTAGCTGTCAGGCTTTTGCTATGAATCACGAGAAACATGTAGCAAGCAATGAAGAAACAAGCTCAGGTACGTGATGACTGTGTGTCACAGATTCTCCAGAACAAACAGATCCAATTTTATACAGTAGCTTCTTTAAGGAAGCTCGCAATGAAACATGGACACCATGCATCTATGATTCTATAAATGTACATATCAGGAACTTATGCCTCATCGATAGGAATGCCTCCCTATGTAAATGGAGGTGGTTGCTGACCTTTGCGAGTGTGCCCGATGCTCGGTAGGCCCGTTGGGTCCTGGGCTCGGTGGGTGTGGTGGAGAACCAGTCAAGACCCTGCCCTTATAGTTTCCCATCTATAGGAGAGAGAAAGTTAATTGCAAAGCACACACTGAAATAAATACCTCATGCGTTCTTTCTGTAGAAGTAACCTAAAGTATAAAGAGCACAATAAAAGATAAATGGTAGAAGTAGAGCAGTAGGGCCAGGTGGGTAGCTCAGTAGAATAAGTGCTTGCCGGACAAGCACAGGGTCCTGAGTTCAATCCCCAATTCTGAAGAAAAAAAAAAAAAAAAAAAAAAAAAGTAAGGAGAGAAATCAAACAAGAAGTGGACCAGGAGATGGAGTGGGGGAAGAGGCAAGGTTAAAAAGGATGAAACAGAAGCAAGCAGGGTGTGCTGTGTGCATGTTCCAGCCCCACACAAGGAATGGAAGCATGGTGTACTGCAGACCCCGACAGAAGAATTATAACACAAGTAAACAAATACCAACGTAAGACAGTGACAAGTTAAAGGAAGGAAAGACGAGGTATAATAAAAAGTTACGGGGGTTACACTGGTTGGGGTGGCCAGGAAAGGCCTCCGAGAAGGTGGCCTCTGACACCCTTTGATCGCTGAAGTGGCCAAGCTTTGGTGAAGAGTGAGCAGGCAGAGGAAGCTATGCATGCAGAGGTCTTACGGTGGGGTGGGTGGGTGGTAGGTGCCAGGGTGTTGTTGGAGCGCAGTGAGCTAGGAGGAAATGACGTGAGAGAGCTGGGCGGGGGCTGAGGCATCGTGTTGGGCCCCGAGGCCTTTGGCAAGCAAGCATTTGTGTTTTACTCTCATTGGAACAGGAAGCCATTGGGTGGTGCTCTGGGTTGTGTTCCGAAGGGTGGTGATGGATCTGCGTGACTGTATCACGGACTCTCTTCTTCCCATCTTGGCCATACTTTAAGCAGGACTTTGCTCCTTGGACTTGTGACCCTTGGTACATACCTTCAAAATGGCTGCCCAGAGCTAAGGAAGAGGCCTACCACCATTGGGCAGGTACTGCTCAAGGCCCAGATTCTTGAATGACTGGACTAAGCCACTGCAGATGACCTATGGAGTCCAGGCCTGCTCCTTGCTTGCCTGTTTCTAAAGCCTTCTTCCTACACGGTGTAATATGTCTATTCCTCTGCTCTTGGGAAAATGAGAGTTATAACTAGAGTCTTTCGCAGTACGCTTTCTGTCCGATTTCTAAGAGGAGTATCTTTCAGGTGACAGGCTTGGCTAGTCTTTCTTTGGTCCTGTGAAGTTAAAGGAACAAGGTGGCATCTGGCCAGAATCCACCAACAATCTGCTTCAGGTTCATTCTGTTCTCAGCCCCCAGATGGCCACAGACTGGCCTTGGCTCATCCCCAGCTTCCTGTTGCTGTAGTGACACCATCGTCATGGTAACCTCCCTGCCAGCCTCACTAGCCAGACTCCTGCACATGCGAAGTGAGCCTCTTGCCTTGCTTCCTACAGAGGCGTTAGCAGTCAGCAAGTCCTTCTTCCTGATTCTGAGAGACAGAAGCAGTCTTCTATGAAAGCAGAATTTGCAGGCCGAGAGTTGGCAATAGGCTGGTAGGAACTAGACCAGGACAGGGTAAGGGGACCCAAGCAGACTCCAGCCACAACTTCTCCCTCCAGCGCTACTATGCCAGAGAAGGCACAGAACCCAGGGTGTGAACATCCTGAGGATGAGTCCTCCAGCCAGAGGGTGGCACCCTTGCAGTCTGGGAGTACAACTGTCAGACCACAGGGAAGCGCCTAGCCAGGTACCAGGAGCCATCACTGCCCTGTACCTCTGCCCTCCTGGCTTCATCCAGCCTTGCTCTCATGCCTATGCCCCTTCCTGGCCCATCCCTTGGAAGTTCTGGGGTGCAGCAGCATCACCCTCTTCCTTACTACTTTCTTCCATGTGGACCTGTTGTCTTGCTTCTGTCTCAGCAACAGAGAAAGGGGAGAAACAGCTGGTGTCACATTAAAGATTTCCGACTCGAGAGTTACCTGACTACCTAAAGCACTGTAATTTTCAGCATCAGAATAAGGCCCTTTAGTCAGAACCAGATTCCAACGCTTTCTTTATTATTATTTCTTTGGAGGCTTTGTTGATTATTTATCTTGGGCAGGAGCTATATAAACTGAAATACCAGCTATGATTTGGAGGTTTACAGTAAAAACTCCCAGTAGGCACCCAAAGGATTTCGTGGTCATGGCCATGTGGCTGTAAGCCTTTGTGGGGAACACAGGTGGATGGGGCTGACAAGCTCACAGAAGTCTGGGGGTCACCAAAGCTGGGCTCAATTTTGACCTCTAACAGCGATCTGCTGTGCAACCCCAGCCGATTTCTGAGCCTTTTTGAATACAGCACCCTCAGCTTTTAGGTAAGAGTTTATCTTGCAGCTCCCTCCTTTTCTATGCGTATGTTCTGTGTTTCTTTCTCTTGCTGTTGCTACTATTTCAAGGACTATATTGGACAGGAATGGTGGTAGTGGGGAACCTTGCCTTGTTCCTGATTTTAGAGAAAAGCTTTATTCTCCCCATGTAATATGATGTTGGCAGTACCTTTGTCTGGGATGTACCTTGAAATGACGTTAAATGAAATTCATCAGATACCCCAAGTTTAAATATTTCATGGTTTTGTATGAGAAACCCAAAATACAAATAAAGAGAAAAATTAAAAATTATAGGAAGTGGCGGGGGGAGTCTTTTTCAAATTAAAAGGGGAATGAGAGAGAGGAGAGAAAGGGAAGGCAAAGGAGATTAAGAGAAAAGAGTGAAACTTGAAGTAAAAAATGGAAATAGAGGGCTGGAGAGGTAGCTTTGTGGCCTAAGCACCTGCCTGGCAAGCTCAAGGTCCTGAGTTCGATCCCCAGGAGAAAAAAAGTGGAAATAAAGTTGTGCAGGTGGGAAAGGGGCCTAGAGCTGGAGGGAACAGGAAGGGGTGGAAAGAGAAGGGGACAAAAAATTAAGATGTGTTATGTACAGGAACAAGCTCCTCACAACAAATATAATCATCGTGTACTGCAAATATGTACTAATAAGAAACACTTAACATTTGCAAGGGTCCTGCAAAGATTGAATTAGCTAGCTTTTTTTAATGTATCTAGTACAGGGTCTGTAGGGTCTCACTACACAGATTGGACTGGTAGTGATCCTCCTGTTTTCAGCCTCCCAAGGACTGGAATTACAGGCATGTGCCACTTTGCCCAGTTTCTTTCGCCATCTCAGTGCACCCTAGGGGGCTTAATCTGCTGAGCTATCTGGCCAGCCCTTTAAATTAGTTAGATTTTTAAGGATTGGGCAAGAGCCTAAAGTGCAGTCAGTATTCAGCACTTACCTATTTGTTTCCACGAGTGTGGTCTTCCAGTCATCCGGAGGCTGACGGGGGGTAGATCCTCAGTGATCCCTGCAGATCGTCCCCTCAGGTCCCCACTCCATCTGTCACCAATAGACACGTCTGTCACACCTGTCACATTTAGATCAGTCACATCTCGCAGGCTCTAAAACCAGTTGCTGGAATCTCTGCAGCACCCTTTGGTGAATTTCCCTGGAGCTGGAAAACTGCTGTTATTAACAAATTAGATAGCGGGACTGACAGGGCTAATGCAAGTGGAGACTTCCTTGCCCAGCTTTGATGCCGCTATATTTAATTAAAGTCAGAGCAGCCTAAGCAAACCAAGGAAGGCTCTACGCTCTTCCAGGACAAGTGTAGCCATTTTTCTCTGTGTCTGTTGGTCAGAGATAGATTCTGGAGCCAGGCTGTCTACACTGGAAACCTGGCTCTTCCCTTTCCTGCCCACTACCTTGAGCCTTGTTCCTCCATTTCTCTTTTGTAAAACAGTCCTTGTGTCTAAGTGCTTGTGGTGGGGCATAAAATGATCAGTGTCAATGTTGACTATCACTCTAACTATGGAAGGGTGGATTCTGAGCTACAGAGCATTTCCTAGGCTCCATCTGTGGAGGTTGAACCATTCTAGAAAGAATCTGTCATCACTCTTCATTCCGCAAGTATTTATCAATCTCCTTCCAAGCGAGTCTGCTCTGAGTTCTGAGCACACATTTATAAATCGCAGCCCGAGGATTACCATTCTAGCCTTCACTACGCCCTAGGAGCCTCAAGAGGGTGACAGGACCTCTTCGCAGGATAAGAGCACTGAGTATTCACCCCAGAGTCCTTTTGTGTCATTTTGTTCCCATGTCATTATTTCTTTTTGCTTTGCAGAACAATCACGCATAAGCACCTAGCACATGCTGTGTCTTATTTTAAGTCTGCTGAGAGCGGGATCTTGTGCACACAGCTGCAGGGCGGAGTGTAGTCAGTGGCTAAGGGAAGACAGTGCCATGAGTGGTGTGGCTGAGGAAGAGAAGCGGGTTGTGGGAACACAGCGGAGGGGCGAGACATCAGACGGTGCCCTCCAAGACGGTTCCCTGGAGAAGGCAAAGTAAAAGGCGATGTACAGGAAGCTGGCTCCAGGGAAGTACAGAAGCAGGAGGGGTGTGGGAGAGGAAGAAGGGAGGAGTGGAGACTTCCAGTCAGAGGCAGCAGGTGGAGACAGCGTGGTGGCCATGCTGCCCGGACACTGGGGAATGACTTGAGGGTCCTAAGTAGGACTGCGGCACAAGGCAGAGAGGAGGGAAGTGGATGGGGAGGAAGTCAGGGGAGGCCTTGCAGGCTGTGAGCAGGAGGGTGAAGCCCTTGTGCAGGTTGCGACACCATTCCTGATTCGAAGTTGTACCACAAAGCTAGAGTGACTACAAACAAACAGTGTGGTATTAACAGAAGATGGATCTGAGGATCAGTGGAACAGAAGAGAGTATGCAGACGCAGCTCCAAGCTATCTTCTCTGAGGCAAAGGGGCCAAACACCTGCACTGGAAGAAAGGCGGCCTCTTCAATACATGGCAGGGGGAAAACTGGCGTTCCACATGCCAAAGCTTAAACCTAGCCCCATATCTCTCACCATGCACTAAACTAGAATTGAAATGGATCAAAGATCTAAACATGACAACAGAAGCACTTGCTCTGCTAGAAGATAAAATAAGTAGAACTCTTAGAAACAGAAGTGTAGGCAAAGAGTTTATAAATTAAACATCAAGGTTGGGAAGATAGCTCATTGACATAAACACCTGCCTGGCAAGCACAAGGTTCTGAGTTCGATTCCTGATACCTAAATAATTTTTTTTAATGCAGAGTCTACAGGGTCTCACTACATAGATTGGGCTCATAGTGATTCTACTGTTGTCAGCCTCCCAAGTGCGGGGATTACAGGTGTGCACCACCATGTCCAGTCTCAATGCCATCTCAGTGCACCCTGGGGGCCGGGTCAGCATGGCACGTTGCAGATTGAACCCCAGCCACTACACTCTGCCTAAGTAGGTGCTTTCGTCTACTGAGCTATCTGACCGGCCCTATGATACTTAAATAAATTAAGTTAATTTACACCAATTACACAGGAAATAGTACAAAAATCAACAAATGAGATCACATCAAATTAAAAAGCTTTTGCACAACAGAAGAAAGTACTGAGTGAAAAAACAACTCACAGAATGGAAAAATAAAGTTGCAAGCTACTCCTCAGACAGAGGACTAACAGCAAGAATAGAAGAACTTAAAAAGTCATGTTCCCCCAATTTAAAGGCCCAACCCAAAATGGGCATCAAATATTTCTCAGATGAAAAGGTATACATTCCAAATAAATATATGAAAAGCTATTCAACATCACTGGTCATACAAGAAATGCAAATTAAGATAGCACTGAGATTCCATTGCACTCCACAAAGAATGGCTATCAACAAGAAATCAACCAGCCAGGCATAGTCCCAGCACTCAGGAGGCTGAGACAGGAGGATCATTGTGAGCTCAAGACCAGCCTGGACTATAAAGTGAGCTCAAGACCAGCCTGAACTGCATAGCGAGATCCTGTTTCCAAAAAGATCAAAGAAAGAAAGAAGAGAGACAGAGACAGAGAGATAGAGAGAGAGATAAGTCAACCAATAACAAATGAACAAATGCTGGTGAGGCTGTGGAGAAAATGAATTATCTTCCATTGTTGGGAGTGTATATGATAGCCACAATGAAAGTCAATATAGAAATTGCTCAGAAAACTAGACTAGAAGTTCTGTTTGGCCCAGATATTCCCCTTCTAGGTATTTTCTCAAGAGAGTTAAGAGCAGCACATGACAGTGCAGCACACACACTGATATTTAACAGCACAGTCACAGTGGCCAAACCTTCGAAACAGCCCAGACGCCCATCAACAGATGTGTAGGTATAGCAACTGCGCTGTCCATACGCAGTGGAGCACGGTCATGCTGTAAAGAAGGATAAACTTGAGTCATTTATAGGAAAATGGGTGCATTTCAAGACCATGATGTTAAGTGAAGTAAGTTAGGTGAACGAGCTTAAATATCACATGGTTTTTCTTGTGCGAGAAACTCCGAGGATGAATGGGGAGTGAAATGGAGGACAGACACTGGGAAGTGGAACATGTTCAGGTGGGAAGGGGGACTGCGTGGGGGAGGAAAGGAGAAGGGAGTTTTTAAAGAAGAGTGAATAGAAGGAAAGAACGGAAATTTTGTAAATGGAGAGGGTGAGAAAAGTTGAAAGGAGGGGAGGAGAATGGGGAAGAAAGAATTAGGGAACAGGCAGGCACAAAGTCCCCACAATGGATGTAATCATTAGGAATGACCAACACGTACTAATAAAAACAAAGATTAAAAATAAAAGGGCTTTGTGCATTGCTTAGGGGCTTAAACTCATTCCCAAAGAGCTCAGTGGGGCAGGAAAGGCCTTGACGCTTGAAACAGTGTAGACTGCGTAGGACACGGGGTTGGGATCACTGTTCTATCTTGGAAGCAGAATTTTCAGGACAGCTTTTTAAAGTCAGGTCCATAGAGCTGCAGAGTCAACATCAACGGGAGTTTGATTAGATCAGCCTGCATGGTCAGCATCAGAGCCAACCCACAGCGGGCGTCTGTAGGCTGGCTCAGGCCCAGTTGTGGAAACCTCAGGACAGAGAGGTCCCGGGTGCGGCCCCAGCAGCAGCCCAAAGGCCTGAGAGTGCTGCCTGAAAGGGCAAATCTGTTTTCAAAGGCTAGAGTCCAGTCTGGTCCTGGGATCTGATGGCCACAGGTGGCAGCAGCTGCAAAAACCACACCTGCTTGGGGAGATGGGACGGGCCCCCCTCAGTGACTGTGCTACTGCTCAGGGCAGGTCTCCCCCCTTGGTGCCCACACTGTCCTCACAGACTCTCCCAGACACCTGTGTTACTGATTTTCCAGCAATCAGGTTGATACCCATATGAACGAGCAGAGAGAATTGACAGGAAGCGCGGGGAACCAGCTGTGCCCCTGGGAAAGCACCAAAGCCCAGCAGGGACAAGGACAGGGTGTGTCTGGGGACAGAATCTAAAGGTCTTAAAAAGGATGTGGGTGAGCTGGGTGGGTGGGCAGAGGTTTGCAAATTGCTGAAATGGTAAACCAGTAGGGCTTGAGGGAAGGAAAGGCTGACTTCATAGAATCCTCAGGGCACCATAGATTTTAACAATAAAAAGTGAAACTGGGCCAGTGTGGTGGCCTGGGTCCTCTGTGTGAGCCGAAGGTGCCTGCGGGCTCTCTGCTCTGATACATCGTAAAGTGTGTGTAGTGCGGCGTCGGCACAGCTCCCTACGATCCCACCAAGGAGCCCGCCAGAGGTTCATCATTCATCCTGTTGATCAGCTATTTCCTGGATGCCCACCACTTGCTGCTGGGGTGCGGCTTATGCTCTGGTGGTTGGACTCAAGGAGAGAAGGGTCAGGTCGCACATAGAAGATAGCTTTCTCATGGGGACAAATGCTGCTTTAAGAAGCGAAGTGAAAGAGAGGCCTAGAGTGGGTGAGCCTGGTAGTGTGACTTCGGGACGGTAGTTGGGGAAGGGCCTGCGAGGGGATAACATGCCTGGGGCAGGAACCTGCTTGGGCCCATCCTTTCAAAGCGAAGAGGCAGCTTCCCATCTCCAAGCACTCTAGCATGCCCATGTCACTACAACTGAGAACCAAGGTCCCCTGGGTACTGGTCTGGCCCTCGCCCCGCCCCATCTTCCCTCTGCATCATGCCTTCCCCTCCTTCCTGCTTTTGGCCCCTGCTCCAAATGCCCCCAACTCCTTCCTGCCTTCTGACTTGTCGAACTTCATGGCTTATCCCTTCCTCACCTCCTGACTGCTGTGTCATGGGCTCCAGAGAGCACACTCAGATTTGGAGATGTGCTGGGGCGGATTCTAGGACCTAGCGTATGGTTATAGTCCCCCGTTTGCTCTATTATGGTGAGGAGCGTGACGAGATTTACAAAGGGAAAATGTATGTAGGGTGATGTTCTGAGGAGACCAGGCCCAAGCGCCTGAGGGCTCTCACCCATCGGGGTCCACAGGAGAGGATTCACCCACCAATGAGTTATAACAGCATTCTTGAAATGCTTTCTATCAGGGAGGCTCGTCAGAGGCCCAGAACCCAGAGTTTTGCTGAGGACTGGCACACACCAGGATCCCAAACTCCTTTCAGGAAAATAGAAAAAGCGAGTATTCAGCATAAACTGTATTGTTCACACAAACATTTTGGCACTGTGAGATTTGTTTGTTTGGTTTGGTTTGGTGAGAGTAGGGTGGAATCTGGATCCTTGCACGTGCCGGGTGGGGCTCTACCACTGAGCTGCCTCTCTAGCTCCTAGGAAGCTGTTTTGGTATTTTTAGACGCAATAATAGGAAACTTCCCCAGATCTGAGTCCCCGGGTCCAAAAAAGAACTCTACTTGCAGTCAGGCCTTTTTCAGGGAAAGTGACCTCGGGCCTGCTAGGTTAACCTGTTTCTGCATAGATTGGAAAGCACCTTTTTCAGTAAGACCTCTCATCGTCTTTTTTTTTTTTTTAAAAGAAAAAACTTTATTTGTACTAAGACGCTGAGATCTGAACCCATAGCTATTCTACCCCTGAACTACAGTCCCAGGCCACTTACTTTATTTTTTATTTTGAGACACAGTCTTGCTAAGTTGACCGAGTTGGCCTTGAACTTGCAATCTTCCTGCCTCAGTCTCCTCAGTAGCTGAGATTAGCATCCCACTTAAAATGGCTCCTGCAACAGAAATTTCTGCCTTTCCCTCCTTCTCTGCAGTGTTTTCTCCAGAGCATTTGTTTCTGTCTGAGATGCTGTTTAATCTGCGTGCCGTTAGTAACAACAACACATCGCCTACATCTCCTCTTACCCTGAAAGCTTCTTGAGGGCGGGAGGGTGGTGCCTACTGTACTGCCCACCCTGGCACCAAGGTAGCACAGCGCTTCGTAACTGGCAGCTCCTCAGCAGCCGGTGAGCGAATGCTTGAAAACAGGACAATGTGGTCTATTTGCTTAGAGCGGAGTGAGTTATGCAGAAAGAAGAGAGAAGCCCAGTCGCTGAGCAGATGGGCCAAAGGCAGGCGGGACCCAGGGGCCCAGAAAGGGCTTGAGACCAGCGTGTTGCCTGCTTCTGAGGAGCAGCCTGCACTCCTTCCCCTTCAGCTCCCCTCCCCCTCTTCTCAGGGCCGAGTGCCTGCCTTACTCCTTTCCCTTTCAGTTAAGAGTGGATCCAGAGTCTCTCCTTGTGGGTGAGATAATATGCCACACATTTCTGCCCTAGAGCTTAGGATTGTAGTCATTAGCGATCTGTGTACTTTGGTTGTTTTCCCAGTTTGCCGTTAAGCTGTGACTTCTTCTTGGCTTGTGAACACTGTAACCTTGGTGTGCAGGCTGGACCACCACAGGTGTCTGAGTGGTGGCATGGCAACCACTGAAATCTCCTTCCAAAGCCAGGCTTCCTAAGTCAGACCCAGGTGAGCCTGGCCTAGGCAGCTTCCAGGGCATCAGAGGTCTCCGCTCAGATCCAGGTCAGCCGCACCTCTGCAGCCTCCCCCTGGGTCCTGAGCACACATCGCCAGGTGGTAGTCATCAGTCTCCAAAGCCCGGGCTTCCATGCCAGCCCCTCAGGCCTGACCAGAATGTCCCTTCTGCAGGAGCCCTTGGAGAAAGCGCAGCTGCTCACCCTGGCCGGGGACCAGCTCATCCAGAGCCACCATTATGCGGTAGACTCCATCAGGCCCAAGTGTGCAGAGCTCAGGCACCTCTGTGACAACTTCATAAATGAGAACAAGAAAAAACATGACCTGTTAAGAAAGTCCTTGGAGCTGCACAGACAGCTGGACAAGGTGAGCAAAACAAAATCACAAACATGCACGCATCTGATTGGGCTTTGGGGGCTGAAAGCTGGGCCGGTAGCCTTCATGCCAAGTTACACCACCAGCCCTTGCTAGTTTTTACTCCAAGACAAGCTCCCTCTAAGTCACCGAAATGACCAGTCTGGGCTTGAACTTGTGATCCTCCCAGAGGGCTGTGACTCGGCTTGAAAAAGTCGGTGGGGCTCAGAACTTGGGCACTGCACCAGGCAAGATGGTGCCCTCCTGGAACCTCAGCACTTGGGAGCTTGAGGTTGAGGCCAGCCTGGGCTATTATAGTAAGTTTGAGGCCAGCCTGAATCATGGACCAAGACCCTGGCTTCAAAAAAAAAACTTGGCCATGATGGTCACCTGGTGACCCTGCTGTAACTGCGGATTCTCTGCTGCAACACCTTGGAGACTCAGGTTTTGCAAGCCTGGGTGATGCCTAAGAATGGAGATGGTGCAGTTTGTCAGGTTGCACAGGGTCCACACAGAGAACTCTGGCATGAGTCATGGCCGTGGTGTAAGTGGGGAAAGCCAGACTGTCAGATTGGACGCCAAGATAGCCAGTTTCCAAGCCCAGCTCCTTGGGCTGGACAGCCACGGTGCAGGCTCCCAGGCCGGGCGCCCATGGGCCGAGTTCCTCGTCAGCAGCAGCAGCCGAGACTGCTGGAGCCTCCCCGTCAGCTGTTCCCAGGCTGCATGTGGCCAATGGCCGTGAGTCAGCATGCTGCAACCCCACACCTGCTTCTGTCCGCACAGGCCGTTTATAGTGCTCCGTTGCCAAGGGATTTTAATGTCAATGAAATATAGTTGTTCCAGGAGCAAGTGGCTCAGAAGGGGTGGTGCCGCCTGCCCACCCCGCATGCTGAGCTCACGGCCTCGTCATCTGCTGTCTTCCTAAGTCCATTTCTGCCCCACTGTGACTGCAGAAGGTTCCAGCTTGGTGCTTTCTGCTGAGCTGGGCATGATGTGTAAAGTGAAAGTCTTCAAGCGTGATGTCATATGAGCTTGAAAATCCAAACCGTAGGGATCCAGAGCCATGCACTGTGGACAGCTGCGTCTCCCCTTCCCTGCCCACCCCCTCTCAGTGGTATCATTAATTTTAAAATATCCTCACACTTTTTTGTTATTTGAAATATAATGCATATTTCTCGCCAATCCTTTGAGGGGAAACAAACACCTAAATTGTTATTTTCCTACTTAGAAATAAGCACGTGGGGTTTTTCTTTTGTGATCTCTTTTATGTTGTTCATCAGGTCATGTGAAAATATGAACACAAATGTAATTGCTCCAAAAACTCAGGCAGCACAGGATCCCACTTTTCTGCTAAAGTGTTGCAGGGAAGTTCTACAAAAGAGGGAAGGAAACAAGTCAGCATCTTTAACTTCTTTTTCCTTTTTTCTTTTTCTTTCTTTTTTTTTTTTTGAGATAGGGTCTTGCTGTGCATTTGAGGCTATTCTTGAACTTTCTATGTAGCCCAGACTGGCCTTGAACTCTCAGTGATCCTCCTGCCTTAGTTTCCTCAGTGCTGAGAGTATAGGTGTGTGCCACCATGCCCTGATTTCCATCTGTAGAAAAGACAAGTACCAGGACATGTAAATGTGGATCACATAGAAATCCAAAGAGGAAAGTGATATTTTCATTAACAGGAACACTCCCGCCTCAGGAAGCTGTCTCAGAGTCGGGTATGATGCCTCATTCGTCACCCTGTGTTCTTGTGACTGATGTGGGTGCTACGCAAGGAGTACAGCGGATAGGCCTAACAGCCGCCCACTGCTTTTTTCTGTGTCTGACCAGCCTAGAAATACTTAACTTTCTTCTCCTGGAAACGCAGTAGCAACTGTTAGTGGAAAAGAGAAAATTGTTTATCTGAGTCCTTTTATTGATTGAGTGACTCCCCTGAGGAACAGGCAGAACTGAGTTGGGCTTGTCTTTCTCATAGTTTTATTTACAGTGAATAGAGCCTAAAATTGATGCTGTCCCATGACAACTTCCCATGGGCCCAGAATCCTCCCCTTGGGAGCTCCAACCTCAGGGCGCAGTGCTGGCTGAGTCATCAGTTGTCAACTCTGCAGTGCTCTTTTCAAAAGGTCAGCCAGTGGTGTGAAGCAGGAATCTACCTCTTGGCCTCCCAAGCTGTGGACAAGTGCCAGTCTCGAGAGGGGATCGACATTGCCTTGAATGACATCAAGATGTTCCTGGGTACTGCCAAGGAGTACCACTTGCTCAGCCCCAAGGAGTTTTACAACCAGTTTGAGCTGATATTCACCCTTGACACAAAGGTACTGTGAATTGAGTACTGTGGTCGGGGAAGGAGTGGGGGAGGAGGGGAATTTTGCTTGTTGCCTAAGGATGGCCCTGCAAGAGAAACTGAGTGGAATGCGTGAGCCGGCTGGCCTGTGCCTGAGCCCTTGGGTGGCCTCTGCAACTTCTGGGCTGGAATGTCTTGGCAAAGATGTCCGAATACCACACCAATATCCCCTGCAGCCACTCACTTCTATGCAAATACCCTTGAGCCTGCTCACATGTGGTAGCGGGCGCTGAAGACCCAGTGTTGAGCAGAAAGGGCGCTGCTTTCCCTCTTCATCTCACTTGCAGTTTAGTGGAACACTCAGAAAATAATTATACCCAATGTGTCATGAGCTCAGAAGGCAGGAGCCAGCGGGCAAGTGACAGGAGAACTTGACCTGGACTGGAGTTGGAGAAGGCTCTTGGAGAGTGACAGGACAGCAGCACCTTCCTAAGCACAAGAGCAAGGCTGGAGGAGGCCAACACAGTGCAAAGCCCAAAGGTCAGGGTTGAGTCCAGAGAACAAGGAACACTGTGTGGGTTAGAGAGGCACAGAGGAGGTAGAGTTTTGTGGGCCACATTAGGAAGTGTGGTCCTCATTTTAAGAACAGGGAAACCACCGCAGTGTCTAAGTGGGGGAATCGCTTGATCATGTTTGCACTTGGAGAAGGTCGTTCTCCATGAAGTCAGCAGGTTCTAGATGACACAGCCTCCTCTCAGGGCAGCAGCGTCTTGCATGGACCTCTGTTTCAGAGGCTTCTCTACCTCATTTTGGTAGTGGACCCTTTCCAGCACCTGGTTCATGTATTTTCAGGGTTCTATACTTGCAGAGTGGTTAAAAGGAGTTCAACACAGGCAGTGTTTATGACGACATGGACAGGATTCAGGGAATGCAATGCAGGATGGTGAGGAACTCTGAAGCAGCAAGAAGTAGGGAGCAGTTACTACTCCTAACCCAGAAAGGCTCAGAGAACCCAGGAAGAGCTAAGGTTGTGACTGTAAGAGGGGCAACCATGGGCCAGGGGCAGCATAAGCACCTGCCTGGCAAGCACGAGGTCCTGAGTTTGATCCCTGGTACCACAAAGAGAGAGAGAGAGACAGAGAGACAGGGAGAAAGTCAGAGAGAGACAGAGAGAAGAGAGAGAGACAGAGGGAGACAGAGAGAAGAAAGAGAGAGAGAGAGAGCAATGAGTGGGATTTGAGTAAGGAATATTGCTATAGTTTGGACCTGAAATGTCCTCTGGAGACACATATGCTAAAGCTATATTTCTAGCTTTGCACTAAGGAAAGATGGTGGAAGCTTTTAAGAGGTGGATCGTAGTGGGGGATTGCAGGTATTGGGGGCATGGCCTTGAAAGGGATCTTTTTCCCTAGCCCCTCTTTTTCTTTGCTTCTCACTGTGAGGTGAGCAGCTTGCCCCACCATACTTCCCACCATGATGTCCTGCCTGCCCACTGGCTTAAAAGGAATGGGAACAATTGGTCATGGAGTGAAGTCTCAAAACTTGTGAGCCAAACTAAGCCTTTCCTCTTTTTAAGTTGTTCCTCTTAGGTATTTTGTTATAGTATGAAAGAGCTAACATAAACATACACTCCTTTTCTTGCTACCTCTCTCTGATTTGCCAGTGGTACTTTCCACTGGCCCAAACCAACCAGAAGCCCATGAACTCATCCGATAGACTTCTATAAGATGAGCTTCTTGGGCACAGAATAGGCAAAGATGTAATGGAGCACCAAACAGGGATATTATGGCCTATATAACTTATAGGGGTTTTTTTTGAGGCAAATCCTACCATTTTTCCCTGGACCCAGGTCTAGAACCTTTGCTCTGGTGTGACCCAGTTGACTTACATTTCAGTTACCTGTTTGTAATGTCTGTCTTGTTCATGGCTTCGGGAACTGCCCAAGGGCAGGGTCTGTGCCCCCCACCCCCATCTTTGTGGCCCTTGGCCTCATATCCAGCCTGTGCTGGTGGGATAACAGGCAGCCAGCCGCACAGGGCCATAGGGGAGGCTGGCATGGAGCTTGATCTCAGCAGTACTATTTTCCTGTCTCTTCCCTGTGATTTCTGGTCATGAGGTAGGATCTTGGAGTGGGGAACAGGGTGGGCAGACCAGCTTTCCCCAGGATAGGGACCTTGCCACTTCCCTGAGCTGGGGACAAAGAGAAGGCCCAGCTGCATTGCTGGTAACAGGTCTGACCTGCTGGTAGCAGGTCAGAATTCTTAAGGCAAAGCAGTCAGCCAGCTTGACCCCCAGCAACTGTTGAAAGAAGTGGAATGCGTCAGCTGGGGAGACCTGCTGCAGCTGCAGTTCTGACCACCTGCAGCAAATAAATCCCTCCCAGTCACGTCCAGTCACCTGCCAGAAAGTGAATAAAACATAATAAACCACTTTCGAGAAACACTCAGAAGTACCAGTGAGTAGAAGGATTAAAAGGAAAATAATCACCATAGATCCTGTCTATAAAAGGAACTTAAGCAGGCCCAGAGCTTATGCTATACTTTACATGTTCCTTCCAAAGGCCATGTTGGAATTTAGTCTCTGTTATCATCCTAGGACGGGGTGGGGCCACTAACGGGCGATTAGGGCACAGCTCACCGGAGTCCAGTGCACCCACCCTGGAGAGTTAGTTATTCCAGGTGAAAGGGCACCACTGGCCCCCAGCCTGCCCCTGTGTTACACACATGCTCCCCAACCATGCAGCGTCCTCTACCCTGTTGTGATACAGCAGGACACAGCAGGATACAGCTCTCCTCAGGTGCCAGAATATCCTCTAGGACACAAGTTCCAATCTTTTGTTTCAAGCTAAATATAAAATACTTTGTATAGTTAATGTCTATCAATAGCACAACTTCCTTCATTGGTTTTAATATTTTAACTTATTAAGTTATCTTATGAAGGAACACAAACCAGGGCTTAGTAATGAAGTATGGAAGCCTACATGTTGGCTTAGTAACCCTGGACACGTGTCTCATGGTTAAAATGCCCTTGCCCATGACCGCTGTGCTTTACTCTCCAGGCAGCACAAGCACAGGCTACATCTGCCGCACATAGTTTCAGTTCCACTGAAGGAATATGGGTGGCAACTGCGGGAGGTGAGGTCCCCACCACACTGAGTCCCCTACAGGGTCCTGTCATCACCTCTGCAGTTGGCACTCGAGCATGGTGCAATCAAGTCATTAAAAAAAAAAAAAAGCACTAAAAATCACATGAGAATGTTAAAAATTTATAATCTTGTGAGGCCATATTACCTATAGCTATCCAGGGCCACCTGGGCCTTGGGGTGGACACAGTTGCTGGAGGACACTGCATTCCTCAGGTGTGCAAGAAATAACTTAACTGCACCCAAATACTCGTGCTCAAAAAGCAATCCTCAGGGGATGAGAGTCGATGGGAAGAAAATCATTTGTATTCAAGGGCCGGCATCCTAAGAAGATGGGGAGAGCTCATGTTTCCCCCCAAAACAAGACATGGGAGAACTCACATATGTAAAAAAGCCTTCATAGAAAGGGAAAGGGGTGCTGGGCAGAGGGAGGAAAACACATCAGACAGAGGCTTCTGTCCCCTGGGGGTCTGCAATAGCACAATAGACACTGAGCCCCAGGGCTCGTTCCTCTGGACAAGGACTTGACATCACGCCTTGCGCCAGGTGTGCGTGGTGTTCACTAATGCCCAGGACTAGATAATAAGGTGAGGTTGCACTCATTCTGGTGTGATCCAAAGGCTATCAGATGTCCTGGATCCTGCAAATCTAAAGGACAATTATTTAGCAGTTAATATTTTAATTATTTGGGTGCTTTTCTTCAGAACTACTGTACTCAGTCTTAAGCATTCTGTTATAGGTGCAGAAAAGACATGGCTCTTCCCCTCTTTTGTCTTGGAATGTGATTCAAAGTTATGAGATTAAATATCATATGGTGTCAGAGAGTGGGTTTTGTCACTGGGGAGCAATGGCTTTGTTTGCCACACTGGTACTCTCCACATCTGGAAAGATCCTATACAGATGGAGAAGCTCAGGTCGGTATAGGCACATGGCTTTCTTTACACTAATGGTTTAAAGGGTTACGTGCTATACAGCCACAGAGTGACCACAAGGCATTGTTTTCTAAAATTCTCAGTAAGAAAAACAAAACACAACAGGCTCCCTGGAGACATGGCTGCCTGGAGAGATGCATAAGATGATCCCAGAACACCTTCTGGTGCCACAAGCGAGGAAACCATAGCACAAAACAACACACAGTGGTGGCGGGGGGAGAGATGTGGGAGCCAATTGAAAGCCACACTCAGTGGCCAGGACTGGAGAAATTTGAGCAAAACGTGAATGAAATGCTATAAGCTTATAACTTAAAGTATAGAGTAAATGTCCATGAATCACACTGATAGAATATCTGATGAAATACATAAATAGGAAAGCAGAAACTCATCTCACAAGCAGAACTCCAGATTATTTGTGTCAGCACTGTGCCCTCAAGCAGGGATTATAATTCCCTGCTCCAGAAGTGAGGGCTGCACACAGTAACTTCTTCCCAAAGAATATAGAGAAGGGAAGTGGGAGTGTAGCTACTGGAGAAGCTCCAGAGATTCCACCACGCCCAGATAATCAAGCTCAGCATCGCCAGTGACAAGCCACAGACACAAGGCACCCGTGATACTATGCCATGGCCCGAGCAGTTTCCCCCGGGCCCTTCCTCTCCAAGTTCTTCGCCCCAGACAAATTGTGAGAATGACATTAGATGAGCCCAGCTGAGGGCCATTGTGCAATCTGCCTGACCACTGTCCTTCCACAGTTTAAGACCAACAAAAGCAAGGAAAATCTAAAGATGATCACAGCTGTCAGAAGGCAAGACAACTAATGTACACTTAATCCTAGGGAGAAAGATGTTATTAGGTGAAAACTAAAGAAATATAAAGTATATCTTTAATCAACACCATATCAATATTAGTTCACCAATTTATTGATATTTATTTATTTTGGTACTGGGAATTGACCTCAGGACCTTGTGCTTGCCAGGCAGGCACTTTGCCACTGAGCTAGCTCCCCAGCAGTTTGCCAATTTAATAAATATACTATACTGAGGTAAGATGTTAACCAGAGGAGGAGCTGACATGGACTGTATGAAAATTCTCTGTACTACTTTGCAATGTTGTCATCAGCCTCCTCTAAAAAAATAAAAATTTTAAAACTGGCCACCTCTGTGTGCATCTGTTGCCCTGAAGATCCAATAACCATCAACCACCACAGAAATTAACTGCTGTTCTTGGAGCAGCCACTCGGTCACTGTCAGGGGCTCTTCCAGCACTTGTTCTGAAGTGTTACTGTGCCACCCTTAGTCCTCATTCACTGTCACTACCATGTCCAGGGTATAAAGCCACCTCAGTAGCAAACAGCGAAATCCGACTCTTCACATACTCATTGGGAACCCTAGTGCATGCTGGGCACACCGTGCTGCATTCTGGGAAGACAGGGATGGAAGTCAGAGTCCTTGTGATACCGGTGCTGCAGTCTAGCGGAAGATAAACATCTGCCCAATGCAAAAACATACATTGAAGATGGGACAGTGGGGCACACAGGGGACAAGGTGGTTGCTTTGTCTTAGACCAGAGTATAAGAGGTGACTGCAAGATACGGTGAACACTTAAAATTTTTAAATTTTATTACAGTAAAAAACACATTACCATGAATCACCCTCCAAATCCTCCCACTTCCTTCCAGCATGTTCATCCCATCATTCTTGCCTCTTCATGAAATAGTTCTGGGGTTCTCTTTCCTGGATGTCTTTATGAGGTAAGATAAAGATCGATGAATGCGGCTGCCAAGTGCCGTCTAATGGAAAGACGGGCTTGTAGAGACACCACGGTGTGTCATCATTCACATTACTCACTCCATCTGACACCATGTGACTTCTGGCTCTTCCTCAAAGTAAACTGGTCATGGAAGGCAACCATTTTGAACTCAGGACATCGAGGAAGCAACGACAGTGCAACGAAAGAACCTCAGGAAAGAGGACTTGCACAGCTGCTTCAGGAAGTGGCAAGAACAGTGGGCTAAGTTTTATTTGAAAGAAGGGGCAGTGTTTTGGACAGATTAATGACAATACATCTATCACTGTAATAAAAGTTTTCCTAAACTGTACTCGTACACTGCATTTTTCTTATCATAGCTCACATTCCACACAGGTGGAGATGCTAACTTAAGCCTTTCAGACTTGGCGGAGTATTTCAGGGAAACAGCAGAGGCGGAGCTGGAGCGCAGGGACTCAGGGTTTGAGGCCAAAGAGCACTTGTAGAACCTGCCCAGTGGGAGGCATGGATGTGTTTGGGGAACTGGCAGGAGGCGCCAGGTCAAATCATGGAGAGCCGAGCGCTCTAGCAAAAGGGATGGAGAGTTTGTCCTGATGTCAATGGAAGCCTCTGCTGGGCTCTGAAACAGGAACATTATGTTATGTTAAGTGACCAGCAACCCACTTCAGAAAGTTCACTTCCTGAGAATGGGTTTGCAACAGAAAAGAGGGAGGCAAAAAGAAGGAAGAAAGTACATTTGCAGGACTTTACCTGAGGCTAGGGCTTGCGGGCCTCTTCTGACTCTTCCCACCATTCCCAGAAGTTACGCTGGGGTTTTAAGGAAGAAATGCTGGAGGGCAAGGTGAGCAAGTGTGAGTCGCACAGCCCTGGCACGGGCCTGGTCCACCTTGTGTCTGACGTCGATTTGCCCAGTCTGATCCACAACCTTTGTGTGGCAGTTAGCGCTCGCGTCTTGGTTTTCTTAGACTTATCCCTAGGCCACAGGGCGGGATGAAGGCTTTGATCTTAGGCCTTATCAGCATCCTCCTAGGAGTAAACATGGTCTCATACTGATGGGTGGGGACTCTGGCGCCTCTAGAGACTTGAACTTGTACCTGTGTTACCAGAACTTTTGCTCCATTGTACCTCCCGCCACCCCATCAAAGGGTGCATTCTCTGTGTGGACCTGTCAGACAGACCCTGATCATCTAGTCCAGGCACCACAAACAGAAGTCTTGTGGGCCAACACTTTGTGTCACCTGGTTTTGCACCATTTCCTGAGAGAAAGATGAGTTTCCTGGGGCCAAGCAGGTAGCTCAGTGGTGGAGCAGGGCTCAATCCTCGGTGTGCTGTGCTAGCCCTTCCCCCGGGGTTCACTGAGACAGCAATTGGGACTGGGCGTGGTGGCGTGAACCTGTAATCCCAATGTTTGGGAGGATGAAAACAGAAAGGATCACTACAAGTCCAATCTATGTAGCGAGACCCTGTAGACCCTGTACCAAATACATTTAAAAAAAAAAAAAAGATGAATTTCCTTGTTGGATCAGCCTCCCAGGGTATGTGTTAAACTTATGCTTTTGGAATTGGTCATCCAGAGAGCACCCTATGTGGCTTCCTGTGGCTCAGCTCTTCCAATTCTGGTGGCTCAAATCATCCAGCAGAGATGTCAGAATTGGTGCGACACTTCCACTCACACACCAGAGCTGGAAGGGCAGCCTCTGACAGAAGGCCAGGAGAAACATTCAGCTGAGCGCAGCCTTGGTGGGACTTTTCATTCCCTGAGTCTTGATCCCAAAGCATTTAGTCCATCTGCCCCCTGATGTTTCTTCTACATATTGCTTTCTTGCCTATACAGAGAGAAGGCCTCATCTGGAATAACATGCACATTTGTATCCTTTTAATTACAGGTACTTCATAGTTCCCTCGATCTTGCCTCAAAATTCAGCCACTCTTTCCCCTCAGAATATTTAAATTCTTTTCTCTATCAGGAACTTAATGATTTTGAAATCCTCCTGTGTTACACCCTGGCCTGACACTCTTATCTGTGGCCTTGACATCCTTTCTGGCCACTAATGGACATGGCTAAGTGAACATTTATCCATTTATCCAACATTTATGTGTTGAGGCAGCTCCCTAAGGTAGTGGGCCTGGCAGTGCCCCGGGAACGGGAGATATCAGAATGGAAAGGACACACTGATGGCTCCAGAGCTCTCAACTGGGAGATGCAGATTCTTAGACAATTCTAGAAAAAAGCAAGACTTATCCTGTGACTTGCATGAGGATGCCCAGAGGATCAGGGATGGAAGAAAGAAGAAATGGTGGAAGGGAGGGAATGCCTCGTGGCCTCGGGCCCAGTGGAGCGCCCTGTTCATCCCGATTTGCTTTTGTTCCTCAGGCCAAAGCCCAGAAAGTCCTGCGGAAGCTTGCAGATGTGCAGGAAATATTTCACAAGAGAAAAGAGAGCCTGATGAAGCTGGCAGCCAAGCAGACCCGCCCAGTGCAGCCTGTGGCCCCCCATCCCGAGTCCTCCCCAAAGTGGGTGTCACCAAGGCCCAGCCAGCCCTCCGTCTTCGGTAGGTCACATTTCCACAGTGCCTCTGCAAGCTGAGATTGCAGTCATCTAAGATGGAAGATGGGCAGTGCTTTGCCCAATATGATTGAAAACAAACTAGTGAGATACATAGTGCAGGTGCCGAAGACTTGCAAATCCTTCCATAGCACTGAGCACCAGACGCAAGGGGAGGCTCCGTGGCTAGTAGTGGAACAGTGAGGTGCACAAGTAACGTTAGCATGAAGTCAATGCCTTCGAGGGTGGCAGAGGCCTATGACTTATTACCAACGCAGTGCTAAAGTCAGTTCTTTGGAAAGATTTTTTTAAAGTTCAGTAAGTCCTTACACAGGCCCACACAGTCTTGATTACTGTAGCTTCTTAGCAAGCCTTAGGATCGAGTCTGCAAGTGCTCTTTTTCAAGATCAGTTTGGTTATTTTAGGAGCTTTTTGTTTCCTTATAAATTTCAGAATCACATTATGGTTTCTGCTAGGATTGGGATTAGGATTGCACTCAATCTGTGGATCAATTTGAGGACAGCCTGTGTTACTGCTGTTGAGTCTTGCAACCGATAATATGGTGTAATTCTCACTTAGCTGGGTCATCTTTCATTTCCCTCAACAATGCCGTAGTGGAGAGCGCAGTGGTCCCAAGCATTTCACCCTGTGGTCAGTAGAATGCATACATGTAGCTCACGTAAAATACTTACCCAGGAAGTACAAACATATCATCTGTGAGTGGGGCCAGCTTTCCTTCAGCTCCAGTCTGTGTGCTTCCTCGCCTTTGATCTGCTATAGCAGGATGCACAGTACGCTGCGAAGCAGAGTGGCGAGGGTAGACATTCCTGTCTTTTCCCAGGCTTAAGGGAAGGAGTTCATGTTTCATCTTTACCTGCAAGTTTTCCATACATGCGTTAGGGTCAGATTGAGGAATTTCCCTGGATTCCTAGTTTGTTGCAAAAGTTTTTATTACAAATGATGGCTGACTTGTTCAGAGGCTTTTGGCCTGGAGGTGATTGCCTGGCTTTTCTCCATAAAATCCACTGTTAATATGTAGTAGACTGCAAAGATTTATTTTCAAATGATAAAGCAGGTGTATGTTCCCGGACTGAGCTACTCTTGGACGCGATATGTATGTCATTTGTCATCCGTATTGTGAAGCTGTATCATTAGGCGCTTATATTCGTAACTTCTATGCCTTTCATTTTGTTTTTGTTTATTTGTTTGTCTTTTTGAGGCAGAGTCTCGCTATACAGTTCCGGCTGGCCTTGAGCTCACTTTGTAGCCCAGGCCGGTGGTCTTGAACTCGCAACAGTCCTCAGCCTCGCAAGTGCTACAGTGACAGGGTGGCTTTCGTTTTGTATTTTCCCACTTACCTCTGGTGCTGCCCTCTGGATCTGTGATAGAAGTGATGTAAGTGTAGCAGTCCTTCCATCTTTTTTGTACACTTAACGTTCACGTGAAGTGCATTTGTCTTCTTCTGCCTTTATGCCTCCGATATATTTTTGTGGGAACATGTACTTATGTCTTGCTTTCTTAATATATGCTCACATCTGCCTTTTAATTCGAGTGTTTAATCTATTTATATGTGAGTGATTATTGAAATAGTGGAAATCAAAACAACTACTATTTTGTTATTTGTTATTTGTTCTCTCTCTCTTACCCTCCTCCTCCTCCTCCTCCTCCCTCTTTTCCTCCCTCTCTCTTTATGTCCCTCTGGATTCTGAACCAAGGTTCTTAGCCCAGCTTTAATATTTTCTTTTGAAACAGGGTCCTGCTAAATAACTAAGTTACAGAGGCTAGGCTCGAATTCACAATCTCCTACCTCAGCCTCCCAGACCATAGGGATTACCAGCCTGCACTGCAGTGCCTGGCTCGTGTAGTTTTTATGCTTACCTTCCTCTTTTTCTGCCTTTTTTTTGGGAGCCAACAAATATTTTTTACTGTTCAGTTTTAATTCTTTGATTGGCTTATTAGACTGATTCTTTAGGAATTACCATGTGCTTTCTTCACACCTGGTAATCTACCTTGAGTTACTATAAATATAGGAAAATTTAGGCCCTCACAATTCAAGCTCAGCCTGGGCAACTTAGCAACTTAGTGAGAACTTGTCTCAAAATATCTAAATAGAGGCTGGGGATGTAGTTCACTGCAAAGGTATGCGTTCATGCCCCAGCACCAAATAATATAAATCAAACGTAAGATAAATTTTAAAAGGGTTGGGAATATCGCCCATATTCTGACATGGAGCTGGGATTAAAACTTGTAGTCACATATATTTTAATGAAACTAAGAAAGGGGGGAGAGAATGACAGAGAGAGAAAGAGAGACAGAGACAGAGACAGAGACAGAGACAGAGACAGAGATAGAGATAGAGTCAGAGAGACTGAGACTGTCCCCTGGTATACTGCAGCACCGTGCTGTCCGCAGTGCTCTCCGTCCCTCCCTGCAGATCTGAAGCAGCGTGTCGTTGTCACCTCAAGCCTCTCTGCTCTGAATAAAGCCCCGCCATTGGCCTCTCTTGTTGGGCACCTTGCTCACAGCAGTTTTTTTTTTTTTCAGTTTTTCGCTATCTGCAAATTATGGCATCTCTTAGTAATTCTCCATTTAGTACAATTTCTTCTCCCCTGTCTCCCATTATATATTCTACACGTCAGAAGCCATCTTTTTCCTCTGTTAGTATATGCTTGTGATATATGTACTATTAGAATATGTATTAGTGTATATTCATGATAATAAATACACCCATCACAGGGAATTGACATATATGTCCTCCTTCTCCCCTTTCTTCCCGTTTCCAGGTGCTCTTCCCACCTCACAAAGTCGCCCTCCCTCCTTTCTCTCACCCTTTCATTTTGCCCCTTAAATTATTTGCACTTTGCTTTCTCATGTGCATAAAATCACATGACATGTAACCTTCCATGCCTGATTTATGTCACTCAGCACTGAGGTCTCGTGATGCGTCTGTGGTCCTACAAGCGACTCCAGTTTATCTCTCTCTGTGGCAGTGTCATGCCCTGTTGTCCATAAACGCCACAATGGCTTCATCTGTTCTCTGCTGTTGGCCACCGTGGTGTCTTCCAGGACTACGCTGCTGTGAGCTGTGCTGGTGTGGGCAGGAGTGCACGGGTGTCACTGGAATCCGCCATCTTTAACTGAAAAAACACCTAGAAGGGGAATAGCTGAGTCCAATGGAATGTCTATTTTTAGCTTTCTGCAGAATCTCCACACTGATTTCCATAGCGACTGTGCTGGTTCACATTCCCACCAGCATACAGAAGGGTTCCTTTGCCCCCACAAGGTCAAGAACATTGGTAGTTTTTTAAGTCTTAATGATAACCATTCCTTCTGGAGTAATATGGAATCTCAATGTTGTTCTGATTTCTGTCTCCTAACAAAGATGCTGAACGTTGACTGTGTGTACTTTTCTTTTTGAGAAGTGTCTGTTCATTTTAACTGACCTTTTTTGGTTAGGTCTTTCAATTTGGGGAGTCTAATTCTGGGGGGATTCTTTATTCTAGATATTAGTCCTCTGTCTGAGGAATAGCTGGCAAAAAATAATAATAATAATTTCCAGGGCTGGGGAGATAGCTCCTTGGCACAAGTGCCTGCCTAGCAAGTACAAGGTTGTGAGTTTGAACCCCAGTCCCACAAAAAAATAAATAAATTTTAAAAATAATAATTTCCATTCTGTAGGTTTTTCTCCACTCTGTTGGTTATTTTCTTTGCATTTAGAGGCTTTTTAACTTAGTATATTCCCACTTGTTGCTTATTATGTTATTCTGTTGCAACTGGAGTTCATTCAGAAAGTTCTTGCCTATACTTCTGTTAAGAATTTTCATCTACTGTATGTTGCAGCAGACTGAGTGTTTCTGTTTCTATGCCTGGGACTTTGATTCATTTTGACTTGGTTCTGGTACAAAGAAAGACATACGGATCTAAATTCGTTCTTCCCCACGTGGACAATGAGTTTTCCCAGCACCACTTGTTAAGAGGCCAGCTTTCCTCCAGTGCACGTCTTCTCGCCCCTTGGTGGAAGATCACACGGCTGGGAGCACCTGGGGCTGCTTGTGTCCCCCGCTCTACTGCTTTGATCCGCATGTCTGCTTTCGTGCTGTTACTGCACTGTTTCTTCTTTAACTACCACAGCTTTGTGACACAACTTAAAATCTGGGATTGCCGTGCCTTGTGCCTCGCTCTAGTTGCCCAGGACTGTTTTTGCTGTCTGGGCCTCTTCTGGCTCCATATAAATTTTAGGACTGTTTGTTATAATTCTGAGGGGAACCATGTTAATATTTTGATCACGATTGCATTAAATCTATGCATCATTTTTGGTGATGTGGCCACTTTGACAATACTGGGTCTGTCTACCCAGGATAAGGGACTGTCTTCCTGTTTTCTCTTGTCCTCTTCAACCTCTTTTTGCAGAGAGCTACACTTTTTTATGTATTTAGCACAGTGTCTGCAGGATCTACTACACAGATCAGACTCCTAGTGATCCTCCTGTTTTCAGCCTCTCAAGTGCTGGGATTATAGGCAGGCACCAGTCTCAATCGCTGTCTCAATGCGCTCACGGGTGGGGCCAGCGTGGCATGCCATGTATGGAAGAGAGCTGCACTTTTCGTTACAGAGGTCTTTCACTTCTTTGCTTCAGTTGATTTCTAGGTACTTAATTTTCTAAGCTATTGTGAATAGTATTGTTTCCCTAATTTCTTTCTCTGTGGTTCATCGTTGCTACACAGGAATGCTACTGATTTTTTTCTACTGGTTTTGTATCCTGTGACCTGCTGAACTTGTTCTTGGATGCTCGGGGTAGAGTTTTCAGGGTCTTCTCTGTAGAGGAACACATCATCACTGAGTAAAGATAGTTTGGCTGCTCCCTTTCCTTATGTGTCTCTTTTATTTCTTTCTCTTTCCTGATTGCTCTGGCTAATGCATCAAGTGGTGTAATGAAAATAATGGTGACAGTGGACCATCTTTTCCTATTCCTTATAGAAATCATCTGTTATAACAGTTTACTGTATTTCTTTTCTGAAATTTTCTATGAAAACACACTTACACTTGCATATACATACACATGCATACTCGGACATATTTGCACATATGTGACACATATAAACACACACACACACACACACACACACACACACACATACACACAGATCCTTCTTGGATCACTGGGGACAGGACTGGGTTCTCCTGGCCACCCATCCTTCCTCTAACTAAATTATGTCCATGTCTCTGATTTGGCCCCCTTAACACTTTCAAGACATATGCTTTTTACCAGTAAAACAAGAACTGTAGTTTGTTTTTCAGCTTTTCAAATGTGAGACTCACAAGACTAAGGACCTTCTCAAGTTAAACAAATCTTTGTGTCTGAACAGCCTGTCGTTAGCCTGGGGCAGGCAACCAGCTCATTTTGTAGAATGATGCTACACTTCTGTTTATGGCCAGGAGCCACTGGTGTGGACTCAGGCAGGGCATTCCCAGGACTCAAACACACCGGGCTGATTTCTCAGTAACTGAGTCTGTGCTAAGATAGGCAGGGTATTTTCCCAGAGTAGAAAAGTGGCCAGAGAAGCTTAGAGACGGGAGCTACGTGCCCAGCTGGGACTCCTGCCAGGCGCTGCGTGGAGCACAGCATTTACCGTCTCTAAAGTACATAAGGAATGTGAAAATGTATCTAATGCTGTGTCTGTGTGGTGACAGCGAGGATGTGTTGCATTCTTCCGCGATCTGCACACTGCACAAGCGTGAGCACACACAGCCCCGATGACGTCCCCTTGCGTAGGTTTCCTCATTATTTCCCACTTTGTAAACAGAGAAGCTAAGGCACAGCAGTTGCTATGCTCATGTGTTTTGTGCACAGAAGAGTAAGCTGTGGACGCTGGCAGTGTGGCTTTTGCAGCCCTTCCTTTCCTTTGCGTTACCTGTAGTGCCTGTTAGTCACAAGTGTCACTCATATGGGGCAACACATTTGTGGCATCCAATTATAATGCCTGGAATCACTCACCTTATAGAGATCCCGCTGAGAGGGAGGGTTCCCGCATGTTAGCCAGTGTTTATGGAGCTGCTGAGTCCCCCAGGAGAATTACATGCACGAGGTTATGCCAGTGACACGAACTCAGACTGCTGCTTTCTTACTTGCCTGTAACCTTTACCCCCAACACCGGGAAAGCTGACAGAGCATGTTAGGGCACCACAGGGCCTCAGGGCTCCCCACATTCCAGTCTTACTACCAGTCTTACTTGGAGGAAGGGTGTCCCTCAGCTGTCTGAGAGCCCTGCACAGGAAACAAAGGGACAAAGTGACTGAGAGAAGATAGCAAGAGGGAGACAGGCCAGGTCTCTCTCCTGCCACCACCTACAGATTCTGCTACACCGTCACCCCAGCCACTACTAAGTGTGTACCCAGGAGTTCTGGGATCCAGCCACAGTACCTTCAGGCTAGGGCAGTCACAGATATCACAGTATGAGGGCATGAGTACTTTAAAGAGGACGATAAGGAAATATACCAAGTGATTATGTCTAAGTGGTAAGACTTTAGCATTTTTCAAATTTTCCATAACAAGCACAAATTCATTACTTTCAGTATGGAAAGATATATTCAACTTCTAACCCAAGAGCAGTACTGAGTGCAGCTGTAGGCAAGTTATGCTCACTGAAATGGCAGTGAAAGGAGCATCGGTGCAGTTTGGGAGGAAAGCAGCCATCTAGTTGGCAGGGCCTTAAGACTGGGAATTATGCCAGGCATGCTGGCACAGGCCTGTAACATCAGCCCTCAGGAGGCTGAGACAGGAGGATCGCTGTGAGTTCGAGATCAACCTGGGCCACAAAATGAGTTCAAGGCCCGCCTGAGTTGTATAGCAAAACCATGTCTCAAAAAGAAAAAAGGGAAGAAAAAAAGACTGGGAATGATAGAAACTCTGTTGCTTTTACCACATCAAATTTACTATCTGTTGTGGCATGGTGCTTCATGAGGGGTGGGTGTGACTCTCATCGCTGGCTCAGATGTGAAGGTCCCTGGGACCAAGGGTGCTATTTCTTTTCTTTTTATTTATTTACTTATGTTATCATGTATCTATGTAATTGGTACAGGATCTCACAGCTTGGACTCGTAGTGATTCTCCAGTCTCAGCCTCCCCAGCACTAGGATTACAGAGGCACACCACCACATCTGGTTTCCTCACCATGTCTGGTTTCCATGGCCTGCTCAGTGCGCCCGGGGGTGGGGCCAGGGCCAGTACAACGTAGGCTGCCAGGGCTCAAACCCAGGTCCTTGGGCTTGCCGGGCAGGCACTTAGGCCGAGTTATCTCCCCAGTCCTCTTTTCTGCCTCTGTTCTTTATCCCCTATCTCATCCAATACCTAGGAAATCTCTACAGAAGCTCCGTTCAGCTTTGTCAGTCAACTGCACCAACACGGCGGTCCAGCTGCTTGTCCAAGTCAGCAAGCGCTCTGAGCTGTGAGTTGTACATCAAATACCCAAACTAAGGGCAGGTTCTCTTTATCCCCCCAGCCCCTCCTCAAAGATCAGCTGAAGAACCTCATATGGAGACAGATGAGACCGCCCCAGAAAAGGAAGATGATGAGATGAAACTGGGAGTGAAGGTACGATCACCTGGGACAGACAGAAGTTTCTGATATGAGAGATCACTGCTGTCGTTACCCGTAAATCAGCCAGCTCTGTGCCCTACCACGCCCTAAACATGGGCCCATAATGGCATGTGACACAGACCAGAGCCCGTAAGAGCTCAAGGATGTTTTCTTCTTTTTCTTTCTTTTTAACTGCAACTGGAAATGAATGCCATTTAGTCATGTGTGGGACTGCTGTAGTTACTGTCTTACTGAAGAAAAAGTCACTTTATTGATCTCTATCATCTGACACATAATTAAAGTTGGGAAAACAGTGTGTAGTAAAAGGGCATGAATGTTGCTTAACTACACACAAACGCACACACTGTGAACCCTGAATAAGCTCAGTGGATTGTGCCAATATAAATTTCTTGCCATTACACTATGATTGTGTAAGATGCTAACAAGGGAGGAGGTGGGGGAAGGGCATGTGAGGCTTCCCTGGATATTTCTTTGCTGCCTCATGAGACTATATAGTTATTTCAAAATAAGAGAAGTACAAGCCTTGGAATCAGGCAGACATAGTTAAAGCCGCATCCCTTCTCTAAGCCTCAGTTCCAGTGCCTCTCCTCCTACACCCTACTACCTGACAACTTAACAACTTAGTGAGAACCTGTCCCAAAATAAAAAATAAATGTAAACAAACAGCTAAGGATATAGCTCTGTGGGACGGTTCTGAGTCCAATCCCCATCATGGAAAAATGAAACAAACCACAACAACAAAAGATAGCTCCCACCCAAGATTGTTTCAGACCTCAAATGGAAACTGAAAATTTTCCCAACACTGTCTAGCTGTAAAGGAGCAGTATGTTTACAAACCAAATTAAAATGAATTATGATAGAAAATACAGTGTTCAATATTTTTTAAAAACTTTATTACAGTAGAAGACATTGCCATTAATTCCTGTCAGAATCCCCCCTCTTTGAAAGCACACGCTCCCCTCCACCGCCCTTCCTCTTCCTGGAGCAGCTCTGGAGGGCCTTTTCTGTGAGGGTCTTCGGCTGCGCTGTTGTGGCTCCCCCCATGCCCTGTATTCACTCGAAACATGTCCCTCCCATGGCCAGTTTGACTTTGAGGAAGAACCAGAAATTGCCAGGCCAGAGATCCGGTGAGCAGGTAGAAGAGGACACACCGCCAGGTCTTTATCAGCACCTTCCCGCTAGACGGTACTCGGCCGTTATCACGCTCCCGAAAGCCTTGCAGAAGGGCTTTGAAAAATGGCAGGAACAGTGGGATAAGTGTGCTCAAGGAGAGGAAGAAAGTGTTGGGGGCATTGACGGCAATGTGTCTCTTATTGTCATTTGTTTTAAATAGAAGCATTTGCTCTGTGTGTATTTTGACCACCTCTTGTGTGCTGATGCACAGCAGTCCAGAGAAAGTTCCTTCCCCCACACCCTTAAAACCCAACACCCATCTGGGCCGTAGCTCTGAGGTCAGCGGGCCGTGAGCTCCGCGAAGCTTTAGCAGCAGCGGTACCGACAGATGCCACTGACCTCCACTCCCGTCAGGAGCTGGGCAGAGAGCAAGACAGGATTTGTTCCTGCAGATTTCTTAGAGAGAGGAAGCTGCGTCTGCCTGCCACCCTGTTAGTCACCCTCTTGAATTTGGGACAGATTAGGATGTTTCCAGCATGTTCTGTGATTGGAGGAGTTGCATCCCTGTGTCTTCTGGCATTGGGAAACCATTTGCAATTTCATACTGCATGATCAGCCACAGAGAAAAGGAAGTAGTAATCTTTGAAATGGGTAAACATAATGCAACCTCACCTGACTTGAACCTCATGAAGTACGTGGAATCCTTAAGTAACAGTCCAAAGATTTCCCTGTGATCATCTTCAGAACCAAATGAGGAGGGTCTGTGACATATAGCTCAGTGGACTAAGCACCTGCCTGGCAAGCTCAGGGACAGGGGTTCAATCCCCAGCACCGCTTGCTACACCAGCCCAGCCCCCAGGCATACTGAGCTGACCACTGAGACTGGGCATGGTGGCGCACAGCTGTAATTTCAGTGCTGGGGAGGCTGAAAGCAGGAGGATCACTAGGAGTCCAAGCTGCATAGTAAGACGCTGTACAAAATAATTTCAAAAAAAGTGGGCCTGTCCCATGCTGCACCTTGGTTTTAGGAAAAACATCATGTCTGAAAGTAAGGATGTGCCCTATGCATCAAATCCCAGCTCTGGCCCCTGAGCTCATATGCTCTCACCCTTAATTCATGACAGGGTTTTAGCACAATTCCCGTCTCTGGGACTCACTTGAGTCATCTTCAGACAACATATTTATGGCCCGCACAGTCTAGAAGATGCCATGGGAATTTTAAGTACATGGAAATTCTCTATAAAAACAATCCAAACTGGAGCTAATTAGTTCAGTAATTGTGAATGGTAAATATGAAATTTATTTGTTGAACAAAATAGATAAACAAGGATAGGTACCAAATCAGAGGCCTACTGGCTTGGAAAGCATTGAGGACAGACCAAGGCGCACTGACCCCTGGGCTTCTGGTCCCTTCCTTCCCCTGCCGTGTGGCTTATTTAATGCAGACACCTCAAGGGACCCATCCTCCTGTGCAGCTGCCAGCTCTACGTGCAGGAATCTCACCTCTAAGTGAACGCAGCACGTGCCTAAGCCCTGTTTCTGGGCTTCCATTGTTCCTCTCCTTCCTGTTGGCTTGCCTGTGTGATTAAGGAAGGGCTTTTCCCACAATGGCATATATGTTAACAGTCAAGGTGGTAGAGGAAGAAGGATAGGAACTCCAGCTTACAAAGACCATGGCAGTAAGAAGAAATAAAAAAGCCATAAAATCATGAATTATATGAAAGTGGATTATGCACAAAATCATAAGATCCTAGACTGGAAAGTTAATTTAGGACCAATAAATGTGATTCATGTCTTCTAAGCTGGGCTGTATTACCAGAGAAATTGTTATTCTAAAATATAAGAATGCTAACAGGGAGGAAAAAGGTATAGATTCATGTTTGTGTGGACCATAGGTACTTAAAGGGGACTGAGGCAGGTGACAAACACCAAAGGCAATGGTTGACAGGTGACAGGGATGGGCGGAGCGTGGCTCTGGCTCTGAGCAGCAGTTCTGCTACCCTCTTGGCCTCTGGCCTAGGACTGGAATATGAAATGACTTCCCAGCCAGTGCCGCGCAGTGAGTCACCCATTATGAAGCTCCCTCTTACCCTGAACAGTAAATAGTTAGAGAAAAAATAGCTGTGAATCAAAACCATTCACGCCATCTATTAGATGGCTGCTGCTTCTTCCTATCTGCAAGTGAGAATCTGGCGTGGAGGGCAGTGACCAGCGGAGCCAACAGGACATTCCTTCTCCCAGTGGAGCCAGCCTTGCTGCACCAGCTCTTGACACATGACAAGCCAGAACTGATTAAGGTGGCTGCGATTGTCTTTGGGGCAGCCGGCAATGGTGCTACCATGTGCCAGCCTCTCTGGGAAATTATGAGCGTGTCTCCATGCCTACCTTCTTGGGTCAAAGCTGGCAGGAGGCTTCTGGAGGTAGCTGGCTGCCAAGGCCTCTGGAGTTTCCAGGTTGAAGATTCTCCACGTTTTCTGAGCGCCACAGTTTGGGGATGCTCCATAATGCAGGTTCCCAGGCACCACCACAAAGATTTCAAATCAAAAAGGTGTGGGGTTAGGTGCAGGGATCTGAATTCTTAACTTGCACATTTGGGACAAGGATTGCACTTCTCTCTAACACTGCTGCATTCAGTGGTCATGGAGACTTGGGATGAAGGAGAACTCAGTGGGCAGGGTCTGGCCTCTTGGGGTGACGTAGACTGCAGTGTTTAGAGGAGCCAAGTGGCAGCCATATTACATGTGAGTATTTATGTTTACTGAGGAAGCTGAATAAAAAAAAAAAAGAATACCATTGAGATCTGTGGCCTTGACCTTTGACCCATAAAGCAACATGTAATATTTGATGGGTCTTATTTGGGGAGCTTATTTAGGTCAATTTAATGTATTTTAGGGTACCTGCAATGTATCCTATGAGAATTATTTTATTATTGAGCCTAAACTCAGGAAACTTGCATATTTTATGAGAGAAAAGCATATGTACATGATTTGTACCATGAAGCACAATGACACGTCTGTAGTTAAAGGAATATAGTATGTTAAAGCACAGAGAAGGAAGGGCAGACTTTGAACTCCCCACTAAAAAACAAATGCCACTTTGAAAGGTAAGTAAGGCAAAGAAGGGCATTCCGGGTGAGAAAAGATACAAAGTCTTAGAAGTCTGAGGGCCATGGGCTCTGCCGGAAATGGTTCAAGCATGTGGGGAAGATAGGCTACTGGACTGTGTGAGGATGGCTGTTCACAGGAGGAGGGCATGTGCCTGTCGGAGAGGTGACTCTCTGAAGTAAGACCAGTGGTGAGAGCCTGTGGACAGCAGTGGGAAAAAGGAAGATGGGCAGATGTCACACACATTGACCCAAGTGTTTCTGACATTACCTGGGACACTAAGCTTGAAGAGAAAGCACGGTGAATGAGGGAGTAGATGGAGACAGAAGAGGTAAGGGGAGAGCGTAGGAGGGGCAGAGGGAAGGTACTGACAGGGACTTTGAGGTCGCCATCTTGAGTTCTAACAGGATGGATTCGTGGCCAGGGAAGCAGTTTATAAAGGCTGAGCTCACAGGATTTCAGAAATCTGCAGCAGCAACCTAACCTCTCTGTCCTGCGGCTGACGCCGCCCTGACTGCAGCCCTCCCCGCACCACTGGGACCAGGCAAGTCGACCCACTGGCCTTGTGGCTAGGTGTGAACCAAGGGTGAACAAACATACGGGCCAGCTTTGCCAAGCCAAACTCTGGCCTGAAAAGGTACTTTTCTGATTTGCAATTTTATTGATGAGTTCAGATTTACAAACATAAAAATAAAATTACATTGGAATGTATGCCCTGAGATTAACACTCCCATGAAATGAAGAAACTTCAGGACACATGGCAACTTCTTTTCAATGTCCTTCGTGCACTTGTACATTTTCTGGAGTTGGCCACGGGGACATCATGTGATACATCCCTCACTTTCTGACATTTTAAAGAGAATTATAGATGTACAAATTTGTGTTAATACAGTGTTTGCAGCCAGTTTAAAAAGACGCTTTCCCTATAAAGAAAATTTTGCAAATTGATTTGATTACTTCATCTATAAAAGCTGATTTAGTGAGTAAGAAAATTGAACTAATTACTAACAAAACAAAGTAGAAAATTTAAGATCTTAGATACGAAACCCTGGGAAAAAATTTGAAATAAATGAAGCTTGCATTTGAGCCCCATTTCCTTCTCTTTCTCTAATTATTTCCACAAATCTTGGGACCACGTAGGCCTGTTCCGCAAAGCAGCCTCCACTGAGCCTCTTGAGTCTATAAAATGTCCTGAGTCCTTCCTGTCCCCTGCCCTGGCCTGGAAGTCCCCGGCCCTGCAGCTTGGCGGTCTGGAGGCTGCAGATGGTCTGAATGTGCCAGTCCACAGCAAGGCGACTGCCGGCCCTTTCCTCTCCTGGAAGAACTTGTTGCTGACGTGGGAACTCACTGCCCAGGGTCCAGAGAAATCTTTAAGCATGGCTTTTTCAGGCAGGGACAGGGAAAAGCTCTGGAAAAAGTGGAGCCAGCAGGGCCATCCGGGGGCTTCTCTGAGTATGTTCTGCAGTGCAAGGGGACAGCTGAGTGCCCCCCTCCCCATGCCTGGGGCTGGGGTAGGACTCTAGGGTGATCTCACAGAACAATAGGGACCCCCACGTACAGGTGGCTCACCTTGGAAAGGTTCCCTCTCTACCCTCCTATTCCCTTGCGAGAAAATTCTGATAATTTTACGTCAGTCCTCATTTTATCCCTCATTGTCATGATTCGTTTACATAATTAATTATTTAATTTACAAAGCCAGGAAGTGCTTGGGCTTTAGCACCTGTTCCTCTGTGCTCTCCATGAAGAGGGTGCTGCAGGCCCTTCGTGTCTGATTCTTTCCTTTCTCAAGATGCGGTCTGACCGTGCGTCTCCTTAGGAATGTGATCACATGGCACACAATGCCTTCATCTTAAATTAGCAGGTATTATTGCTTTTAAAAAGTTGGAATTAATGAAAATAAAGAAATAATTAAATAAAAAGTTGGAATTCATGTCCCTTTCCACACATTCCTGAACTCATACACTAAAATCACTTAACTTCAGGAGGCAACTAATTCAATTTCAGTCCCAGGTTGTTGTCTCTTTAGGGAAAAGAAAGAATTTTAATCAAATTAGTTATTGATACTTTTCCAAATACACATTTTAAAAGATTCATATTCTTCAGAGGAGTTACAGTACAAGTTTTTGGTTTTGTTTTACAAATTCCTTCAGGCTTAAAATTAGCTTCGGGCTCAGTCCCACTTTAGAAGGATCCTATTTCTCTAAAAAGCTGGGAGAGGCAGAATAATTAGACTCTGTAAATTTGCTGAGAAGACAGAAGGGGTCAGGATTCCCAGTGCCAGAGAGAGCCCATAGGTTGGCTGCTGTCACTGTACAAGGCAGGAGAGGACAGGGCTTGAACCCAAAACAGTTCCCAGCCTGCCCGCCCACAAGGACAGACCTTTTTCCTAAGGACAAGATGACCATAAAAGGAAAGGGGCTGTCTCACAGGGCTGGCCTCCAGACTGTAATTTATGAGTTGCTTTTCCTCCAGCCTCCTCCTGTACTGTCCCCACCTGGCACCCCACAGTCGAGATAGCTTAAGGGAAAACAGGATGTGCCTTTGTGAACACAACCGTCGCCTGCTTTGCGTTATAATTGAGCTCATGTGTGAGGGATACACATGAGGCGTCTCTAACAAAGAAACGAAGCAGCCGTTGCAGGCTGGTCTGGTCAGTTCTCTGGCTCTGCTATGGGTTAAGCAGCTTTTACCTGAGTAGGGCCTCTTCCTCCCTGAGCTTTTAGGGAAGGTTTCCCCAAGGTACTACAAATCAGCAGCGATAGCATCCGGCTTTGTACTTCGTTTTATAACCAGAAAGATGTTTCCTGGTCAAACCACACATCTCCCTCATTTTGTTCAGAAGAAAATAAACGCTCAGAGAGACCAAGGGATGAGGGGCAAGGCCGACATCTGTCCCACTGCTCAGTCTCCAATTGCTGGAGCAAACCTTTGATTTAGATGTCATTATTCCTGCTTTATAGATGAGAAAATGAAGGCACAGAAATCTTACCCAAGAACATTTTAAAATAAAAGCCACGAGTTTCCACTCAGGGCTGCTTGCTCCTCTCATTCATATTTGCGTTCTTTTCACTCCACAAGAGGTTTAAAGTAGAGCTCATAAGATGAGAGAGAACCCAGTTTGGTGGGTTCAGTAGCATTCAAAGATCAATTTAAAAGGGTGACATGGGAGAGCATAATTTCAAAATAAAGTGCAGCAGGGCTGGGAGTGTGGTTCAGCGGCTCAGGATTTAGCTAGCATACACAGCAGGCCCTAGCTTTAATCCCCAGCTCCACTAATAACAGTAATAATAAGTGAAATAATAATAATAATAATAGCAACAACAAATAAAACAATACTAGAGTGGATCACACGAGTTGCATAACGGAAAAGGTTTTCGCGTGCATGTGTTCACAAGAGGTGGTATCGATATGCTGGGCTGTGGGCAGACTTTGAAAGCCACCACACTCGGGGCCGGCAAGATGGCTCAGCAGTCTAAAATGCCTGCTTAGGCAAGCTTAGGCAACTGCAGGCACCGCGGTTCAATCCCTGGCACCACATGCTGCACCAGCCCCACCCCCAGGGCAGGCTAAGGCGGCCATAATATAAATACATAAATAAAGTTTAAAAAAAAACAAATTAAAAAAAAAAAGCCACCACACTCGAACCTGACTAATCTGTCTAAACCATAACAGAGCCTGGATGGACAGGGAGGTCCCCACCCCAAGCTTTTATAGTAGTCCCAGGCCATCTGAGGAACCTTCCGCCACACTCTCCACAGCACCCGTGAGGCGACAGCCCCACACACTCAGCCCACAGATGCTTCTCCCCGTGGCCTCACCCCCACTGTCTGATGCAGGAGCAGGAACAGGAACATGGACGGTGCAGCCAGTCCTGGCCAGGGCGCGTCCACAAGCCCCGGCAAGCTTCTGCGCATAACAAAGTCTATATGAATTAGAGAGCCGTCATTGTTCGATGTCAAGGTGACAAAGTTCGAAGCTGTGCCTTGTGCTTGTCCCCCGCTAGTGGTGCTAGTGGCGATGAAACAGGAGACTCTGACCTGCCCCACAAACAACAGACCAACTGAGCGGGAGAGAATACAGTTTGCTCTACAAAGCAGAAGCCGGTTTCACCGTGGGAGGAGACTGGTTTCTCTTTATGAAAGCCCTGTGTTGTGTGTGGGGGACCGAAAGAGAAGTGAGACCGCAGTTCAGAGTCCAGTGGGTAATTCAGGCATAAGCTAAAAAGATACAGAACTTAAAAAAGGAGATGCACTGTAACCTTAGCTGCTGTGGTAATTAGTCTAAGTTTATAAAGAAAATAGGAAGAAAGAGCTTTGACAATGTGAAAATGCTAGACTGGTCAGAAAGTGAGCCTTAGGGCTGGTGTTTACCTCCATATATTGACTCACAAATATTTTTAGTGCCCAGGTGTATAAATGGAATCTCAGAGGGAACTAGATCTAGAATCTTGCTGAAATGGTTTCCCATTTTAAAGAAATATAAACAAATTTGTAATATGGAATTGATGTTTAATTTTAAAGCTAAGTTGGTACAACTAGTATCCCAGATAATTCTTTGGTTGTTAATTTACTTGCTGGTTCTGAGACCAGATTTAAGGAGATAGCTACAGAAAAATTAAAGGTCCAGTTTTCTTTATCCAACAGACACCTTTACGTTCCTGCCCCTGGGGTCAGTGTGGTGTATAGCAGAACATGCTGACCTCGACTGCACTGACTAGCCAGGGAGAGAGAGGCTTTCATCACATGGAAAGCCACTAAGGCGTCTACTTATTAAAGTACCCTAGGGTGGGGAGATAGTTCAGTTGAGTAAGTGCTTGCCTGGCAAGCACAAGGGCCTGAGTTCAATCTCCAGTTCCGCAAAAAAAAAAAAAAAAAAAAAGTGCCCTTAACAAAATGTTTGCAAGGGGACTTTTCCTGAACCTATTCTCTTTGGAGAGAATGCAAAACAGCTCACTGAGACATGATCATAACCTGATCTGTAAAGCTAAAATGATGTTGCCAGGACCAGGGAGATAGCTCCGTGGCACAAGTGCTTGCCTGGCAAGTACAAGGTTGTGAGTTCGAACCCTGGTCCTGCCAAAAAAAAAAGCCCCCCTAAAATCATGTGCAATTGAAAATATTGAAAGAGGGGTGCCAATTGGTTGTGCCTGTACCACAGGACACTACGCCACAGGAGGGAGTAAGTCACGGCTGAACTTAGCAATGCCAAGAATGCATCCCCGAAGCATTGCTAAGGAGAGAAGCCAAACTCTGACGTGGTCTGTGGTGCCACAAAAGCGACACTGTGGAATAGGGAGAAGGGAAAGGGCAACAACCAAGCAATGGTTGCCAGGGGGTGGAGGTAGAAGGAGGGGAGGAACCAGGAAGGGATAGGAGGGACTGCGCAGGGCGGAAGGGTCATCACGTTGACACTCACTAAAAGGCAGCACACACACAGGGAGAGAGTAGTCCCCTACGAGCTCACCTGAAGGTGAAAGACATGTAAAAAATACTCATTCCATTAAAATGCTGAATTTTTGAGGACACTATCACCACTATCGCTTTGGTTATCCTTTCACACTACCAATTCCAAAGATAAATGTGGGAAAATTTTTGAGGTAAAAGTGATTCAACAAGAAATCTAAATATGCCAAATACAACCTCAAAGACATATCTTCACTCATAAAAACAATGTCTTGTGAAGCCAGACTTTTAAAAAATTCACCCTCTTATTAATATTAAAACACTAGCACCTTGCAGCATTCTATGCATTTAACACATGTCACATGAACATGAATTTATTCTGGTGTCTTAGAAATTAAATAGGCACAGTTCTCTTTGCAAATAACCATGGGCATTTCTCCAAAACAGGAAAGACTAAATTTGCTCTTAAGAAAATATAAACTTAGCCCTGCACAGGGAGGATGAGGTGGGAGGTTTGAAAGTTTAAGGCTACCCTGGGCAACTTAGACCCTGTCTTAAAAAAGGAGGAGGAGAAATAATTTTAATAATAAAGTGAATTTCTAAGACACTGAAAGCAAGGAAATTGTCCTAAAATAGTTCACTAATAAGGAGTGAGTAGATAGCTGGCTCGTATTTGATCCTTCCTGCCAGTCGAGTTCTGTGTACTTCTGCACATTGTCTCTGAAGCCCTATGAGGTGGACAGTGCCACGGGTTCATGTTGTAGCTGTGGAAATGAAGGTATCTGGGTAAAATGAGCTCACCTGCAAGCGGGGTCATCTGTCAGTGGGCTCTGGAACCTGGGCTGATGACCATTCCTCCCCGCTGCCCACTGCCCGCTGCGGGGGTCAGGCTGTCAGAAGAGGTGGGGGGGGACACAATGAAGCCAGCCCAGGCCTCGCTGCCTCTCCAGCTCGCCTGGCCTTCTCTAGACCTGGGTTTCTTACAACAGCAACCACAACCGCATCAGGAAATATCGAATCCAGTGATCCTCTGTCCTCCTTCCAACTCTGGGCTCTCTGAATCAGTAGCGGAGGTGGAGTGCAACACAAATAGCCCAGCGAGGTGCACGCCTGTTTTGGAGGTGCACTTGTCATTCCCGGAGGCAGCTCAGGGGTGAACTGCGCCAAGCCCGCAGTGTGGCTGGAGAAACCCAAGAAATGGTAGGACCAGAAAGCAAGGAGCGGCTCCTCCAGAAGACCAAAAGCCAAGCCAAACACAGACGTGGGGAAGGAAAAACATTAATTAAGGCACCCTCCCAAGCATACAATCTTACCCAAGTTTCTTTCACTTCAGAATGAAGAAACACTTGAAAGAAGTCAGAACAATGGGAGAAGCTCTGAGGGGCGGCGGCTGGCGGGAGAAGACCTGTCCCTGTCCCCCCACAGGTAAGATGGCAGACGGCGGGCAGGGCAGGGTCGCCCTTGCAGCCATGAGGCAGGACCCAGTTTAAGCCTCGTCCCAATCTTTCCCAGATAAAAGCCACAGTATTTGTTCACGCAGTAATCTTTACTGTATGCTGTACTTGCATCGCACAAAAACAAGCCAGAGAACAATGAAAAAGATGCTTTCCTACAAACCCAGGCTGATGAGGATGTGTTTTTAAAACTGGAGCATCCAGAGAATATTGAGTGACAAGTTACACTGACTAGATAATTGGTTTAAACACTTTTAAAAAGTTCTTTGCTCCCCAAAGGCACAAGTTATACAAATTCAAAGCTATTTTTGGTCTACAGGAAGGTGTTTGCATACAGTGAATTCTGTGTAGCTCAGAAACTCTCAGTTAGGAAAGTAAAGACCAAAAGCATCAGGAAAAAATCATTTTAAAAAAATCTTTGTTTTCAGAATCCAAAAATCACAGCCCCTATTTATGCCATTTGGCTTGAAATCTTTCATGATCGGCTCTCAGTGGGTCTTCAAAAAATTCTCTTAGGATGGACACGTACCTTCAAGAACTTGCCCCTTGATTAAAGCCAATTGCTATTTTAATTAACTACTTTATATTCATTCACTTTATTGATTTTATTTAAGTTTTTGGTACTGGAAATCAAACTCAGGACTCACGCTCACCAGGCAGGGCACTGTGCTCCTGAGCTATAAGCACAGCCTCTGCTCATTCACTTTGCTCAAGGACACAGATGTGGCCTCCGTGTCAGGGTGCTTGCTGAGGTGAACCCTGTTACACCTACACCGGTTTTTGTAATTATAAAAGTCTAAGGAAAATGTGTCCTTTAGTTTAGTTGATGAATGACTGGGTAATTTACATAAGACCACTAAATCCCACTCTCATGGAAAACACCACGGAGGGCAACCCATTTGGGGCCCCTCCTGTCTCGCAGGAGTCTTTTTTTTTTTTTTGCAGGACCGGGGTTCAAACTCATGACCTTGCACTTGCCAGGCAGGCACTTGTGCCACGGAGCTATCTCCCTGGCCCCTTTATTTATTTATTTATTTATTTTTTCAGGAATCCTTTCTATTCCCCATTCCTTTTCTTCAATAAATTTCCCTATTCTTAAAAAAAAAAAAAAAATGAAAAAAACACAAGGGAAAAAATTATACCATTTAACCAAAGCAACAAAAATCCATTTATGTTCTTGCAAAGGATAAAGGCAAAATTGACCAGTCAATTTACAGATAGAAGAATCTATAAGACTGCTAATTTTGTTCTATCCTTTTAAATACTTTATGATCATCTATCTCTGCTGCAAAAGTTTCACATGTATTTCCTTGTTTAATCTTGATTTTACAATTCGAGTTTTATAGATTTGAGTTTATGACTGATACAAATTCATTGGAGCTAGAGCTGCTAAGTACAATATGCTTAGCATAGAGAAGCATTTAGATTTGCTGAATAAATTATAAACTTTTAAGTCGAGTAGATAAAATGTTCTAAGTATCCATTAAGGGTTCTGAATAATTCATCTCTTTTTAGAGTTTGGTGGCTGGCCAAGAAAAACATTACCTTATTATTTGGAAAAAATAATGTATCTTATTATTTGGGAAAGATGGTTTTAAGTAGGGTGTGATAGGATGTGCGGAATCTCTACCTTTGGAACTTATTTTATAACTAGGAAATAATACAAGATTAAGTATTCATTTCTGGAGGATGGTACGACTGTGTAGTGATGGAGCAAAGATACAGTTGGGCTTCAGGTTTCAACAGGTATGGGAAGAAGGGTGCTCCTGGCAAAGGGAACCAGCACGACCAGGTCCTGAATAAAATTCGAGATGAAAAATAGGGGCAGTAGGAAAAACCCATTTGAGGAGCTGCGGGAAAGGAACACCACTGCAGGCCCTAAAAACATAGGAAGAAGGGCTTCAACTCCATGTTGAGGGCAGAATGGAGTTTTGGAAGGCAGAGCAAAGGAACACTGTAGAGAAAGCTATGCGTGACCCTCGGCCTGCTGCAGGACTGACCTGAAGGGACAGTGCCTGACGTCTAACATTCCTCTCATTATTATAGCAGAATGGGCAAGCTGCACATCCAGGGTTCCCTGGCCTCCTCCTCATGGCATATGGGGGACCTTGAGCGAAGCCCCCCAAGCCCAAGTTAGGTTAAATCTTCCAAGCGACCAGTCATCGTTGTTGAGCTAACTGCAAACATGCCTTTCAAGTGCAAAGTTCGACAACTAATCCAGACGCTTTCAAGTTTTCTAAAATACATGGATTGGATCAGGAACCAAGAATTGAGCAGGAATCAGGAAAAAAGCGGTTTAAGTGCATAGCATGAAGCACTGAACACCGCGAGGCAAGGGCTCACTGGGAGTCTGCTTTTGAACAAGTAGCAAAAGACATCAAATAAAAAGAAACTGTGACCTTTTCCAGTGGTGTCTAAGGCACTAAGGGCCGCAGGTTCTTACTTCATCCCTGCCTGAGCATATTGTTAGGAAAGGACACTCCTCCACCTAGACATCCCAGCAGAAGTCTGGCAACAAAGAGGCACCACGGGTGGCTCCACATCGCGGAGGCCCTGAGCTCCTCCACCCTGGGCGCAGCAGCAAGGAGGAGGCGTGGCATGAGCTTGCGCAGTCCACACCTGTCTAACGTCATAGCCTAGAGCTGCCCTGATCAGCAGGGTGTCCCCATGGAAGTTTAAGTACACGTGTGTTGAGAATTTTTTAAGTTGTTTATTGGAAATCATAGACTTTTAAAAATCCCTAATTATTTTGCCATAAAGAGCAAAACTAAAATAATATAAAATATCCAACATTTTGGTATAAAATTAATAACATGGAAAAAAGATGCAAACCAACCCAGAGGTAAAAGGTTGTTCTTTGTTTTCGTTTTTGTTTTTTTTTTTTAACGGTAACACTGTGTACAAGCATCTTTTACTCAAGTGGCCATTCAGGCTAGTAGTTTATTTTCCCTTTGTTGACATTTTTTAAAAAAGATAACCCTGCATTGGAGCACCAAAAAGGTTTTCCTTCCTTTTAAAAAGGTTAGAACATTTCTATTTACACTCTTTTCAGTACTTAAAGTCTGATGAAGGAATTATCAAGCAACTTTCTTCTGACAAAAAAATGGAAGTGCCTTCATATGTCCTTCCAATTTAAACTTGTTCCACTCTATTCTAAGCAAAAATAAAAGATTTCAAGAGAATTCTTTCAACAAATAAATTACTGTTCCACAAAAGTTCTGCTGTAAACAAGAACACTTCAATGATCAGAAAGATACTGATGGTTTCAACCAATGGCAAATTTAAACATTTCCAAGTACAGCCACGTAGGGTGCATATGGGCCAAGGAAATAGTTATTGAGAAATTAACTAATCAAATTAACTATAAAGCTGCTTTGTTAAAATGTGCTTTTCTCTACTGTTGTTAAGATCGGTCAGAAATTTTAAGCTGTGATGATCTAGAATTCTGA
>PVKN010000803.1:0-63860 GCA_004027915.1 Capromys pilorides | reverse complement strand
GATAAAAATAATATATGTATATGTTTTTATGTATATACATATATACATATACATGTATATGTATATATATACACATATACATGTATATGTATATATATACACATATACATTTTTAAAGATAGGATAATTAATAAAATAGTTGGGCTGGGGGAAAAGGTATTTTTTTAAAAACAAATCATGGAAAATAATTGATGAGTAGGTACAGTTTTATAAAACATTATTTGTCCCTTAGAAAGTATGTTGCTATCTGCATATAAATATTTGCATCCGTGTCCTGGGGTTGGCATCCCTGGGCCTCCTCAGTAAGAACTTGGGCGGAAGGTCATGAGTGACAGTGCCCACACATGTACTTTAGCAACCTGGACAGCCCCCCACCCCCACCCCCCAGAGGAAGGGCCCAGGCTGAGGGCTACAGATCAGGAACTTCACTGGGCTCTACTCTTCCTAGTCTTACTTTAGGCTAGAGTTTAATCTACAGCAAATCATACAAGGATGAGCGAATAAGTGGCTCTGATAGCTTCATCCAACATCACTCAAGTGACAGTGACAAGGGTCTCTACCCCCTGGTGGATAAAACCTGGCACATCCTTCTCGCTTGCCAGCAGCCTGACGTGGGCCTGAGCCGTGTTCCTAGCTGAAGGATCCCCAAGGCAGACGTTCACCCAGGAGCTTTCACCACTCCTTGGATCCGACTTCTTTCCTCACAGCTTTAACAGAGGCGACACGCTCAGTGTCACTCTGGGTTTTTCCTCGTGGCTCTCAACACATTTGAAGCCTTGACAACAGAAAGCCCACTGCGTCCAAATCTATTTTTTAAGACAAGTCTCAGGGAGCAGATGGGCCGGAGAGCTGCGACCCTCTCCCCTTCGAGGAAGAACACACTCATGCACAGCTCTCTCTTCGTGGCTGTGTCTTGTGGTTTGTTCCTCTCTGTGGCCATCCCTGTGACGACGTGGGAAATATTCCACTCATCCCCCACAGCTCCACTTTCCTTTGATTAGATCTTAGGTAAAGGAGTGGGAGGACGCGGAGGGGACGGGCATGAAACAAGTAAGAGTTAAACCTCGTCGGATTTTGAGGCTGGAAATCAACGCAAGATCTGCTGGTAGGAGTGGTGACAACTCAACCAAGCAGGGGCTGGAGATAAATCTGACAGCCTCTGACATCTTTAAATGTCAAACCCACCCCACATCATAGATGACATCGTACCTACTGGTCGGACTCCCTTTAAAATATACTTCATGTAAATACATTTTTGCGAAACCACAAGCTGTTTCTCTCAGTTTTGTTTTCAGTTGGCTTTGATAAAGAGATTGGTTGAGATCCTACAGCTAATTAAACAGCTTTCAAGCCAACATCAATGAAGGGTTGAGGGGACTCTCAGAAATCTATCCCACCCTTCATGGTCCACAGGCACTTGAGGTGTCTTTACATTGTGCTTATAAAACCTTTCAGAGAGAGCTGTTTAGCTCTCCTCAGAGTTCACAACCGAACTCATTCCATGTCGGGGATGCAGACCCAGGCTCTGATCTCTCCCAAGGTGGTGCCAGCACCTTGGCTGGGGTCAGGCTGCAAAACCTGCAGTGTCTCCTTCTGTGTGCCCTCTAATAAATAGCTATGAAGTAGATTTCACCTTCTGATCCCCGCTATATATTTAATTTTATGACTAGAAATCAATTTTATTTTCTTTTTGTGGAAATCCGAAAATGAAATATGTGAAATCCCCATTTACAGACCAAGAATTAATTCTGAGTTCCTTGGGTTCTCTCTCACCCTTCTCTGTCTAGATTTTATCCCACCACCAATTGCAGTTATTTGCAGAAATTTCTAATTTCTAGAAAATAATACTTTTGGGAAAAAAAAATTCCTTGCTTTTTTTTTTCTTTAAGTTGATATTTTAATTTTACTGTTGAGCCAGCCAGAACCACTAAAACCAGACAGCTTCAACACAACGTTTGTCATTTCATAATATAGTAGTTTGGTCTCAAGCAAAAGGCAAACTGGGGAGTCATAGTTTACTCACACCAAAGCACATCTCTAAAAGGAGCAAAGGCTTAAAAATCTTGGTGTTAACAAATGCACTTTCTGAAAAAGGGAAGATTAAATTAGCTAAGCTGCACGTGAAGCAATTGAGCTAAAGACATTCATTTTAAAAAAGAGAGAGTTCACATTTTGATTCAGATACTTGCCCCCCAAAAGGTGGGGATTTTTTAAAAAATGCTGTGATTATTTACTCAGCGAAAGCTTTCTGCAGTGCTGCCCTGCTCTTGAGAAATTCCCGGCTACAGAGGCAATGGAGGGTGAACTTGCCCTTGCTGGGGGAGCTTGGCCTTTTCTGTGGTGGGGCAAAGCTGAGAGGGCAGTGGCTCTGAGGAAAGCGCTTCAAGACTTGGTCATGCCTCACTCTTTCCAGATGACTAAAACCCTCCTCACTTCCCAAGCCTCCCTTCGGGGGAAGGGGCTACGTGTGGTTTTACAAGAGTGACAGGTATTAGTTAAGGTCAGAGTTTTTCTGAATGTTGGCATTCAGTGTTCTGGGCCTAGGACAGGGCAGAACGCTGGAAAGGAAAGTTCTACAACAGCCAGCGTCTCACAGTGATACAGGACGGTGAGCCCCACGGTCTCACCCCTTGTCTTCTTTAATTACAGTGTTCTCTCAAGACTGTGTTCATCTGTTTTTCAATGCTGTTGTCTTAAATGAGTCAGGTTGGTTTCTTGAAAGTATCAGAAAAATCTCATAATATTAGGAGCCCTGGGAAGTAAAAATATGCAGTGGCTATTCTGAATCACACGCATGCTAAGCACCACACTCCTAGTGCAAGAGGTGACTGTACTGAGGCAGCCATCAGAGTGGATTTAGCAACAGCAACGCCGACCTTTCATTGAGAGTGTTTTCAAATGACCACAAATGTGTCTCCCCTCCTCAACAGTTCCACATGTTTTCTGCTCAGTTTTCTGAACAGTCAGTGAGGTATTTTTCAGTGATCTTCCTGAGTTTTGTTATTTGTTTTTGGTCCTTTTTCACTGTTTATTCACTGGTGTGTGTTTATGAAGAAATCCACTTTCAGAAGAAATGATGACTTCTTATTTTCTGTGGGTGTTTCCTTTCTTTACTACTTTAAGAATTTTCAAGTTGAATAGATTGTGAGAATACACATTTGCAAAGTACGTGGGGGAGAAGAGTTGACTAAGTTTTAAATTATTTGAAGTCAGGGGACAACGGCGTTGACTGCTGGCATTTTTCAAAGTGTTCCTCAATTTAATTAGGCAAAGCACTGAGCAGTATTTCTTTCTAAACTAGTTGTGAAAAACGGCTTAGCTTTTCTAAATGGAAACATCAAGGACTAATGCCCCAAATAGTGTCTAAAAAATCCAGAATGGTCTGAAGGCTGCCGTGAGTAATTTTGTCTCTTTATGGAGAATTGTTTGGGCTTTTTAGAAACTCATTAATTTGATTGTGAGCACCTCTGTGTTATCAGGAAAAGAAGCTTTAGAAAATAGTTTCAGAATGTGTCATTTTCTCCTTGGTTTAATCTGAGACAGTGTGTGGGCATGCTGGTATTTTAAAAGGCTAAAAATGTACATATTTGCTGTACCTTCAAATCTAAAGGGAGATTACAGGCAGAGAAGAGTTTCCTTGAGCTTCTGTCTGAAATTCTGCTTTTCTTCTGAAGAGTCATTCTCGAATTTTTAAGAAGGAGCCTTTCATTGTTTTGCCATTGTCAATGCTTTTTCTGTAATGAAGCAAAACCGATTTTCAAAAGCCATGCCAGCTTGCTATCCTTTGGATCTTAGTATTTCATGTTTTAATAAAATAAAACCCTGCATTTTCATGTTAACTAAGTTTCAGATATTTTTTTGTGAAACGATTTGCGGTGTGAGGCTGCTATTTGGTTTCAATATTAATATATAGCACGGACTACGTGGGTGTCATTTATTTTCAGTAGTAAATAAGTGCTTGAACGATTATTTTACCTTGGCTTAATTCGATTGACTCCTGTGGAGTTTTGATCTGCATCTTCAAGAACTCTTTGGTGTGTGATTCTTTCTTTATATAAATGAACTGTGATATGGTGCACTATTAAAGCAAATGCCATGGTTGTTGGAATCAAAAAGTCTCAAATAGTCACCATCAAAATCCAGTAAGTCAACCATTAATTAGTCTTTTTCCAGGAAACGTTGATCAGTGTATCTCAGAACCTGAATGTTCTAGAACTATGCATGTGTATAATATACATAAAGTATATTATGCATACTAAATATATAATGCATTTTTAACCTTAAAAGGGGTTAATTGGGTGAGAAGAAGCACCTTTTCTGTTTGTACTGTAATTTGTTCATTTTCTCATAAACTATATTTGGTAGCTAAAATGTTGAAAACAGTTTGGGAACAAAATGTCTGCTTACATCATGACAAAATTGGCCACAATTTGCCGATTGGGTTGATAACAAAAGCCAGCAACACAAAATAGGTAGAAAAACAGTTTGTTCGGTGATGTGAGACCACTGCAGTTCTTTTTTTTGCATGTTATTTTTTTTCATTCTGATGTTTGTGTTGTGATGGAAATACAAGAAGAGAGGTCCGTGTACCCTGAGTGTTTCATTAACTGTTTCAGCCTTGGATTTCTTTTCAAACTTCTGAAAGTGCCCTGCTCACCTGGCTCTGAGACACATCTGAATTTAAAAGCAATTCTGCCCCTCCAGCCCACGGTGCAGCTGGACTCCCCCTGCTCATAAATGTCTCCAACCTCATAATTTGATCTTTTCAAGCAGAATTTAAGTTCCATGTTTCCCCTAAGACTTCCCCATGAGTTATGTGGCTGTCACTACAGTTTTGTAAATGCAAAACAAAAATTACAGTTTGTAGTTAAGAAAAGGATTCGATGGCCGTACACCAGAAAAAAGATTTCACCAAGTAAAAAACACACAACGATTCTTCTGTCTGGACAGACTGCAAACAAATGTGAATGTTTTTATGTGGGACAATACAGTTTTTTGAGATGACAGATCGAGTTAAAAGCATCCTCCCCCTCGTCTCTGTTGTTTTGTCCTCTCATGCCTGGGTCTGTGAGTGTGAATGTGTGAGTGTGTGAGTGTGTGAGCACCTGTGAGCGTGTGTGCGTGTGTATGTGTGTGCGTAGGGTCTTTTTTTTTTTTTCATCTTAAAACTCATAGTCTCCAGGACAATAATTAGGATGGGGTTTAAGTTTCTACTTATCTAATCTTTGTTTTCACAAATAAATACAAATAACTCAAACTGAAACTTGATGGCTTTGGTGATAATAAATTAGCAGCCACGGGGAAATTTTCTTCATTTTAATGTTCTTTCACAACCCACATTCAGTTTCGGTAGGAAAATTATTAACCTTTTCAACAGCAGGCTACAACACGGGTGCGCAATAGACTGAGTATGATTTGCAGGTTTTGGTTCTATTTTGAGATTTTTGGTGTGCGGAGTTTTTTCTTTCTTTTCTTTCTGGAGTAGTTGCTTTCTTTCGTGGTGACAGTACTGCTTTACTTAAAGTCCTTCAGCCGGTATCTTTTCTGTGTGTGCACGTTTCATCGTGTTTGTGTTTGTTTTTCTGTTGTAGGGGGCGAGGATTCCAATTTCCTCTTCTCCTACTGTTTGAGTCTGCAAAAGAGGAAATGCCCTTTGGCGTCAGTGTTTTGCTCCAGCCTAATCTTCCACCCCCATTTTTAAAAATCTGTGTTCCTCCCGGGGCAGTGGTTCTGTGGCAGACCTAAGCTCAGCCCTCCCCTCTGGCCTGCCTTGGTGGCCCTTGTCAGTGACAGTGACCCCATGGGAAGCCTGCCCTCGGGAGCTTGTCCCGAAGGTGTATGTGGCATGGGGCTGGGCTGGCCGGCCTAGGATGACTTCTGCAGGGGTGTGGGAGGGAGGGCACCTGGGATCTGTGGTTCTGTTTCTTTCCCCCTGAAGTTCACAAGAGAGCAGAACCTGGGGCAGGAGAAGCAGGGCAGTGGGAAGGCTGGGGCTGGCGGCACGCTCCCCAACCCTGGCTGGGGCAAGCCCGGGGCGCTTGCAGCCACCCTCCTGGCTTTCCCTGCATCATCTGAGAGTCCCCAGCCTGCCCAGTGCCCTGCCCAACCTGCTGCATCCCTGCAAAGCTACAGGTGAACACTGAGGAACACACTTTATTTGTAACAGAAGCACGCAGCTAGCTTCCAGGCATGGGGCTTTTTTTTCTTCTTTCTTCTTTTTCTCATACTTCCTGTATGAAGTGGTTAGTTTTCTTTTCTTTTCTTTTTTTTTTTTTTTTTTTTTGTCTTTTTGAGACAGGGTCTCAATATGCAGTTCAGGCTGTCCTTGAGCTCACTTTTGTAGCCCAGGCTGATCTCAAACTAACACTGATCCTCCTGCCTCAGCCTCCCAAGTGCTGGGATTACAGGAGTGTGCCACCACGCCTGGCTTAGTTTTCTTAAATGGTAAACAAACTGTTTTTTTTTTTTTGACCTTTTTCTTTGGTCTAGCTGTCTGCTGCCTCCTACCAGTCCCCCCAGGAACTCTTTACTGGTGCCCTCTTGTCTGTGCCCAGATGCCAGACGAGCAGAGCCTGAAGGTGGGTGTGCCTGGCACCCACTCTTCTCTCCAGGGTGGCAGTGGCATGAGGAGGCTGGTGACCACATTTCTCTATTTCTGTTTGAGAGAAATGACAGGTATTAGAGCTTGTGCCCCCAGCTGGTCTGTGTAAGCTGAGGAAAAGAAGGCAGAGGACAGGGGACGACACTTGGCTGGGAAGAAGTGTGATCCTGGGAGGTGTCTCTGGGGCAGATCTAACACCCACAGCCCCGTGTTTAGGTGGGCAGCACCAGAAAGAAGCAAAGGCACGAACTCCACCTACAGCCCCCACGGGACCACCTTGAGGACTTCTCGTCCTAGGCGGCTTCTGAGCTGCCTGCCTTGCTCCCACCGTGGGCCCCTCAGGAAAGAGCCATTCTGTGAGCGGCTTGGGTGAGCAGCTGGTGCCTATACTGTGGCCATCAGCAGGTACCAGCTGCAGCCACCATGGTGGGTAGGGCTTGCCCGTGGCCTAGCGCCCAGGGTCATTGCTCAAAGCAGGCATGGCTTGCCATCACTCTCACGCTGTCTCCATCATGTGGAGCTGTGAACTCTCTTCTCTCTCTCTCTCTCCCTCCCTCCCGCCCTCCCTCCCTCTCCACACCTAGAGTTTCTAGAAGATCCAGGGCCAAGCCTGAAGAATCTGTCTGTCTGTCTCTCCCTCTCCTTCTCCCTCTCCCCTCCCCCCTCCCCCTCCCTCTTTCCCCTTCCTCCCCCCTCTCTTGTAGTAGGAATTGAACTCAGGACTTTGTGCTTGCCAGGCTGGTGCCAGAGACTGCATTTCTAGCATATCACCAAGGGATGTCACGCTGCCTTTCCAGAGACCCAGCTGAGACCTCTGTCTAGGGTCACAAGTGATAAAAAATGCCAGAGAGACTGCATCTAAAGGGGCCTGCACTTTTCTTCAGTGTTGATGAAGCCCAAGGCTCCTCAGGTGTCCCTAACACAATCCTAGCGCCAAGCCGCTTCCCACAGACCTTCTGCGTTTCTCAGCCGCCGCAGAGCATGGTTGCCTATAATTCTGGCCATTCATCATCCACCAGACGAAACCTGCTAAAATGTCTCTGAGGTTTTGTTCTTTGGAAAATGAACTTTATCTAAAAGACGGTGAGAGTGGCCACTGTGAGCGGCATGGAGGACCTGATCTGAAAGTCTCCTGGCGAGGGCTGCTGACTCTTGCTTGTCTGGCTTTAGTGCACGTTGAGGCAGCAGTCAGGGGAGCTCTCGGTACCCATGGGGTGGCCGGCCCAAAAGATCCTCAGGGTTTGCTGTGGGAATAACACTCGAGCTCCTTGTCATCCCAGGAGGTGGCAGAATGTGACATGAGGATGCTGGCTTGAAAGCTGGTGCCACCTCCCCTGCCAGCTGTTGAGTTCCTGGTGCCTCTGGTCCTGCTTGGTGAGACATACCCAGTCCCGCCAAGCTGAGAGTGCTCATGGTAGGCCTTGGTGACGGCACACACCAGGAACACTGTCTGGCAAGAGGGAGGGCTCGATCACGGGCGCTTAGGGGACCCGGATGTGGGGGTGTCCTGGGGACAGACTCGTCTTCCATGACCAAGGTGGTGACAGCCCCTACACTGGGACACAGCCTCTAGGGAGCCATGCAGTCAGTAGTGGTGCTTGGAGAACCTGACAGAAGCAGCTCCTCAATCTCCTCGGCCCCCCATCTCCAGGTCAGCTCAGAGAGATCAAGATAGGGAGATAGTGTGGCCTAGACCGGCTGGCAAGAGAGCGGCGGGGAACCCAGGATCTACTCAGGGCCACCTCCCAGGACCGTGTATAGAATTTCTTGTGGGTTTGTACAAGGTGCGCACGGGATGAAGGGACATAGACACCATGATGAACTCACCCGTGGCTCTCCTGGAGGTAGCCCACCCCGTGCTCTTCAGGGTATACTTTTATCTATTTTCCCCCCTTTCTTTTGTTGGCCCAAGTCCACTCTGCAGAGCCAGTTTCTTTCTCTCCTGCTCTTCACTTTTCAAATAAGCTTTGTCACCCCTTTTGCTTGTCTTGGTCAGTTCTCTGAGACAAGAAGAACCTGGGAAACAAGAAGGAAGTCCCCCATCACAGCCCAGGAACAATGCAGGGACTGGCTTTGCACTTGAGGATGACAGCAGGGAGCCTGGAGTCATTGTCCCAGCCCCCTGGCCCTGACAGCTTCAGCCTGGAACCCTTGTGATTCACCCAAAGAATGAGTCTCCTCATCCCTAAGGGAGTCCATGATGAACAAGAGACACTTTCTGAGAAAATAAAGTCAGCAGCCTCCCAGCAGCTGTGCATCTTGGTGCCCCTGAGCAGCCCCAGCTGTCTCCCTGGTGTCTTTCCTTGTGCTGTGAAGGGGCTGGACAGTTGCAAGTGTCCTTACTTCTCCTGTGGGCAGCCAGGGCTCTGGCTTGGCATCCCAGCAGGAAAGCCCTGGCAGGGTCTTAGATCGGACAGCTGAAGTAAGTTTATGGTCTTCACATTTGCTGCCTTGGTACTGATGGCGCAGGAAGGAGGTAGGGCCTTGAGGGATGGACTCAGGGACAAGTCCTCTGAGTGCTGTCAAAAGCAAAAGGAGCAAAATTTGGGACAGGCTCCATGAGTATCCAGATTGACTGCACTTCTGGTCCCTGAGTAGAGCTGGTGTTCTGTGTGGTATGCATGGCACTAAGGCCATTGGTTGGCTCTGGGACATAACTCCAGGCCCTAGGTAGGATGTTCACAGAGACAGCGTAGCTCAGCCAAGCAGAGAGTAACAGAGACCCATACGTGTGCCCGCAAGCTGGCTTAGGTCTGTCCCAGTGCTGGGAAGGCGCTGGTAGTCTCTGCGCATTCCCCGACCTATGGGAAACCGCATGTGTGATTTACTGGGAATGAAGGGAAAGCCTGCAGTTCTTCAGGGACTCCCCTGCATCATCAGTGACGAGCCAGCCAGCATGGTGTCCTCAGGAGCTGGATTCCTGCAGGCGAAAGCTCCTGGACCAGCAAACTCAGTCCTTGCAGTGGACAAAATCTTCTCAGCTTTGGCCCCAAGCCCTTGGGGACTAGGTGGGAAAACCAGTCCCAGTGCCAGCTGTGTCCCTCCCAGTGTGACCTTGGGAAGGTCGCCCACTTCCTCCTCCTCTTCTGTGCCTCATAGGGAGGCATCTGGTGAGCCTGAGGTCCCTGTTACCTCTCGTACTCGTTTTGGCCCAGCTGTCCCCCGCTGGCCACATGGTAGCCGTTGGGGCACTGACATTTGGGCACTTTGTCCTGGTCAGAAGTGGGAGAGATGGCGAGGGCCACAGGCTGGTCGACACCTCTGTTTCAGTGGTGAAATGAAGGGAACTAGGTTTCCCCTTCCACCCATGTCAGCCACTGATGCATTGCTTAGTTCCTGTTTCTCTGTGCCCACCCAGGAAGGCCCTATGTTCTGGGCCTAGAAGCTGGGCCGTGAGCTACACTAGAAAATGCTAGCTCATAGGCCACAGAATGGGAAGCAGGCTCTCCCGGGTGGCGCTCCTGCTGAATGACTTGGTGTCTCAGGGCCAGTGCCCATGTCTCACACTGCCACTACCAAATGGGGCATTTTGGAGAAAGAAGAAAGAAGGAAAGAGAAAGAAAGAAAGAAAGAAAGAAAGAAAGAAAGAAAGAAAGAAAGAGAAAGAGAGAGAGAGAGAAAGAAAGGAAGGAAGGAAGGGAGAGAAAGAAAGAGAGAGAGAGAAAGAAAGAAAGAAAAAAACAAAGAAAGAGTTGAAAAGAAATCACATAACAAGACCATGTGTAGGTGGGTGAGCCTTCCTGCAGCCTGGCTGGAAGGAAGGAAGGAAGGAAGGAAGGAAGGAAGGAAGGAAGGAAGGGTGAAACCTGCAGGAGTCTGTATGGATTAGCTAACTCACATATACAAGGCATGAGGAGAAATAATACAGTTTCCAAACGTAAGGAAGACTGTCATGGAGGCCACAGGCCACAGCAATAGCCTGTGGAGAGGGCAGAGGAGGCGAGCTTCGCCCAGGCCTCGCAGGTTGTTCCCAGCCTGCCCTGCGTGTTTCCTAACACCGCACAGCCTGCTGGCAGAGCCAGGCTGCAGGAAGGCCCACCCACCTCTGCGTGGGGACACAACAAGCCGGTCGGAGGGCTTTGCTGCCTAACTCCCCGGCCCTTCACGTGCCGCTCTGCTCTGTGCAGTGGAGGAATTTCTAGGGAAGGATAGAGCTTTTCCAAAGTCAACCCTCCTCCCCCCTGCTTCTGTCAACCATCAACAAAAGGCAGCATTGAGGGGCAGGGGGCTCTGGTGCTTGCAAAGCTTGGACTTGCGTCTGGGGCTGGCTGTGTGCGTGGAAGACAGCCAGATTCCGGGGGAGCTTTGAGCGGTCATCCTTCCGGCCATCAGTAGCGCTGGACACAGAACAGGGCTGGGAGTGGAAGTCTGGCTTAGATTTGACCTCCCTCCCATGGAGGTGCTGGCTGTAGCTCTTCCCTGGAAAATCTCCCCCTGGTGTGTTTGACCAGCAGATTTAAGTATAGGGCTGGATTCATGAAGTTGAGGCATGGGCTCTGGGGCATGGCATGGTCTGTATTTGTGAATCTGCTCTGCCTTCTGTCTTTGGAAATACCCTTTGGCCTGTCTGGGAGAGCTGAGAATGATGTACAGCTTGGGGGTAGGGCGGGGGCCACACTGGTGTCAAGCAGCAGAGAAGTTATTAATAGAACCCTGGTCTTTCTGGAGCTTCCTTCAGCTCTCTGCCGTCCTCAGGGCCTTTGCTCTGTCAGGAGCCCAGTGTGTTGCCTCTCCCCTGCCCGAGGCTGTTGGCACAGGCTCAGACCAGCTGTGATGACTGGGTGAAGTTCTGGGGTGGGGTGGGGGTGCAGCTGTCTTGGGTGGCTCTTGTCTCCTGGGAAGGAAACAGGACAAGGAACTGGAGGTTGGGACCACACCGAGTTAAAATTCCACTGTGACCACTCACCAAGTGTCTCTGGGCCCTTGGGGAAGAGAGCTCAGGCCATTGCTGGGGCAGATACCTGGGTGGTCTTGGAAGCCCTGTGTGTCCTTTAGCCAAATCAAGAGCAAATAGAGAGGCGCCTCAGGGCCCCCAGGAGTGGGACCAGGCTGCAGAAGTTAGAACTGGCTTTGGCTTTTCATTAAGCACACAGGGTGGCCCCAGACAGAGCAGTGAGTGTTGAGAACACTGGTCTTTCTGGTCCCCTTTGAATTATTTTTAACTAGGTGGCACGCAATCATCATTGCCACCTGTAATTTTTGTTGTCACCATATGAATAGGTGCTGATCAATTTGCTTCTCTGGCTTACGGTGGCATTTGCGACCTGTCTTTCCCTTTTCAGTTTCCGTGTGCTGCAGCGACTCCCATGCGGTTGGCAGTGACCTATGTTTTTCGTGCATGTTTTTGTTTCAGAATAACTGGGAGATGAAACAGGAAGCTCTGTGACACGCTTGATCAAAAATGACAGAGACAGAAAAATCAGGATTCCACCTCCCCTCCAGCAGCACCTTTACCTGCTGCTAGCTGACCACAGCCAGAAGGCAGGTGAAAGATTTGCTCTGGAATCAAATTCTACCTGCCATGGACTCTTGGGGGGCTCTGCATTCACTGGGGATGTGATATTTTGGTCACTGTTAACTCTGGTCATTTTCTACTTTACCTGGTCAGTATCTTGAGCCTCACTGTCCTCTCCTTCATTAAAAGCAAAACAAAAGAAAATTGAATTGCGTGCTTATTAGCTATGTTTAAACACTAGAGGAGCAGTGTTTGACACGAATGTCTACAAGGCCACAAGTAAATCTTATCATAACCACACAGATCATCCTGACAGCGTTACATTGTGTTGAACTTGAATTTCTCATCCCTCAGCCATGCTTGGCCTATTTTCTGTGTCTCTTTAGAAGATCTCCCTTGGGTCTGTATGGGCAGGTTGATATTTGTACAATACACTGGGAGACATCTGAAAATCTCCTCCTACACCATCTTGATCATGGACTAACTGGGAGCCCAAGATCACGCCCAGCCTTGAGCTTTCTTTCATCGGGAGAGGCCTCAGCTGTCTTTGCTCCTCTCCTACTTATTCCATACAGTTTTCTCTAGGACCTCAGGTTCTGGAGGTAAAGTAGTTGGATCGAGTCAAGCCTGCTCCACCTTCTGGGCCCTTCTAGTGTGCTCAGGATTGGGCTTTGTTCAGGGAGGGTCAAGGCTTGCTATTGGTTGCTTTTCACGGGCATTGCGTTTAAGTGCCCCGATTCCCCAGCTCCAGCCTTCAAGCCCACTGCATTTGGTACCTGGGTATCCTTTGTCATGATTAGATGGCTGGAAAACATCCCTTCTGCAGAACCCCACTTTTCTCCACAGTTAGGAACAGGACAATGAGACCTTCTTGGGGACAGGCTAAAGAGGACACCTCCAATTGCTTTTTGCCTGTCTTTCCTTTTAAGCTTAGTGACATCCAAGGATAATTCTAAGTGGCCATGTTTAGCCTTTTTGTGCTTCTCAGAGTAAATCCATCAGTGGGCCATGGCTATTACAGATCCCCTCTATGACCAGCACGGTGGATGCAGCAAGGTATGGCCAGGTCTCAGGCCAAAGGCTCCTGCTCTGGAAGTTGCCTCAGCACCAGGACTCCAGAGAATCCTCCCTCTCCCCTCCCCCTCAGTCTTGTGACTCTTGTTTTCTTCATAGAATTACTCATATCAGCAGTCATCCTGCTTGTTTGTTTATCATCTGTCTCCCCAAATTTCCTCTTGATGAAGACAAATATATTCTAGCTTCTTTCCCAGCGTCATGGTGGGCTGACCCAGCATGTCCTTGCTTCACAGCAGTACTGTGATGCTGAGTACCCCACATCGTGACCACTGTTTGGGACATGACAAAACCAAGCCTATGTCTCTGAGTTTGGTCAATGGAGTGAGAAGGGGAAGAGTGAGGCTCTCAGGAGCCAGGTTTTTCCTACAGGAGAGTTGGGTTGGTCACTGCCTACTGTCTGGATAGTAAGAGTCTCACAAGAACCCAAGTTTTGTTTTTGCTCACCCATGTTCTTGATTGGCCTTGATTTGCTTGCACTCCTGGAAAACGCAAGGGCATCGTGTTGTGTAGGTACGGGCCTGGATGGATGTCCCTAGCTGCTACCTTCCTCCCCAGACAACTAAGTCCATATGAGCAGTCCAGAGAATTCATGCTGCCCGAGATTCTTTGCTACAGAGCCCTGGAGGGCCCCAAGGAGTCAGAGCCAGTCCTGGGTTTGGGGTGTGCTTTGGTAGGGGCTCACATAGTGCTAAATTTTACCCGTCTGGACATAGCCCTGCCCTGGTGTAAGAGGCTCACTCGATGCATGTATCCCCTCCCAAGTGGTCACCCCCTCCTGTGTTCTTGAGCTGAACACAACTGCATCCTCTGTCCGTTTCTACCTTAGTCTTCAGGATCATTCATTCATAAGGCTAAAAAGAGACAAAGAGAAAGAGCACTGAGTGCCCAGTGCTAGGTGGTTAGGGGAATAGTTCTGACCCTGGCTAGACAGTAGAATTACTCAGGATATTAAAAAAAAAAAAAAAAAAAAAAAGAATCAGACCCTGCCTAGACCCATCACATCAGAATTTGGGTGAGAGACAGGGGAGAGGCAGATACTAATATTGAAAAAAGTGCCCCAGATAATTTCAGTGCATGGCCGAGGATCAGAAACGTTGGTCGGGGCTGCCAACAAGTTTCCTTAGTCACATGAATTTTTGAACACCTGAAACATAACTCATGTAACCAAGGATCTCAACTCTTAATTACTTCTTATAGTAAAATATTAATTGATTAGTTAATTAATTAAATGTCTAGATGTGGCTTGGGGCTGCTGTATCAGATAACCAAGACTACAGTCACTATGGGATGGTATGGTTTACAGGAGCCGTGAGTTCTTATCTACTAAGGGGAGTTATAAGGAACTTTGGAGGAGCTCAAGGTGACTCTTTTCCTTCTGATTTCGTGGAGATCTGACCTCTGTCCTGGGCCTGCACTGTACTTTGCATCTACATTTTGCTCCGGGGCTTGTGCAGCTAGCTGCAGGGGCCATGAGCCTTCATGGTGCTGTGGTGGAGGACCGAGTGTGAAGGCACACCCCTGCCGAAGCCGAGGCCCAGAGCTCTGTTCTCGAGGGCTTGCTCTGGCGGCTCCTTGCATTTGCGGTTGAGAGTCTCTCCCCTGGAAAAGGAGCCTTCCAGACTGCTGTGCAGTTACTCTGATGCAACGGTGTAGGCCGGCGCCAGAAGAGATGCTGACAAGAAATGTCACCGCTTAGAGGACACAGGGCTTTTGAAATGGGCCCAGGGAGACAGCGCGGCCAGTTCGGCCAGGTTGGGGTTAAAGATGAAGAATGAGAAGCCAAAGCTGAATCATTTTCTACTTATCATTTAGAGACTGTCAGATTTTCTTTTCGTGTTGGAGGGAAAGCACCTTACAACAAAGAATAATACTATTTTGAATTTCAGAGCTTTCCCTTTTTCAAAGCGCTTAAACATCTCACACTCGCTTCGCTCTCACAGGGCCCAAAGGTAAGTAGGAGAGGGGTTTTTAGCATCTGACACCCCAGGGAACCTCCATCTTTACAAGTGAGGGTTTTTAGCATCCTGGCTATGCTCAAGTGCTTAGCTGTATACCTGGAAGCAGAGAGGCGCCGACTTTGCCCCTAGCGTGGGCTGCATGTCTGTCTGATGCGAACAGAGCTTTGCATCGGTCTTGCCATGTCTCGTCCTAGCTCTCCAGCCCCTGAGCCTTGCTTTCCTCTTCATGGACATTTCCCAGAGTGATCCATTCAGTAAGTGTGCCTTCAGCTGCTCCTTGCAGACGATTTTACAAATGGCACATGGGGCAGCACACAGGACAGAGCCCTGAAGTTCCCCTTGAGTATCATTTCTGCTGCCCTCCAAAGAGTGACCTTGGCATCCAACCATAGGCTGACACTGTCACCTTGGGGTCCTTGACCTGCTTGTGTGTACAGCTGTGGAGACTCATTTCCACCTAGGCTTGCTGTCAGTGGTCTATCAGATGTCAGTGGTGGTGTGAACAGCAGGGCCCTACACAGTGGCTACAGCAGGAGTCGAGGTGGGCAGGATGGACATGGTACCCTGAGTTGGCCCTCCCTGGAGACGGTGGTGCAGCCAGTTAAGAACCCCCCTGGTTGTATCATCATCTGGCCCATCTTTTGAACTTACCTCGATAGGATATAATGAGAAGTTTTCAAATGCTTTACTGAAAGCAAGACATACTTTCTGGGGCATTCCCCTAATTGACTGTGCTGGTGAAGCTCGTCAAAACAGGAAATGAGGTTAGCATGGAATGACTTTCTCTCAGAGAACCTGTGTACCTCCTAGAGACCACCGCTTTCTTCCCAAAAGCTGGCTGGCTTCTTCCACACCTTCTCTAGGTTTTCCTTGAAATTGAAGGGAGTCTGCTCTTCTGTAGTTTGCAGAATCTGTTCTTGGGGAGATGGTGGCGCTGTTCACTTGTTCCCTGACATCCAGGCCGTCTCCCTTCTGTGCTCTAAGATGTCTCTAAGATGCTTGCAAGTTGATCTGAAGTTAGATCTGCACAAATTTCCACCACTGCAAGAATGTGGTTAAGCCAGGGGCTCCGTGCACACGGCCAGACTGAAGGCTCACACGTGGGCTCCCTGGCACAGGGCTTCGGTAGCTTCTTTGCTTGAGGAGCTGTTAGATCCGCACATTCCCTCTTTACCAGAGATGCTAGTAGGAGAAAATTAATCCAGTAGAGAGCAAAAGATAGTGAGAAAAATCCCATTCTCTCCCCTGCCCCCATTGCATGAGAGAGTGCTGAGTCTGGAACAACCGGGTCCTCTTGAACTGAGTCCATGCCGGGTTTGGGCTGGGTGGCCCACAGCAGTGAGGGCTTTACAATCTTGGCAGCCCCCATGCTAGTCCTCATGGAGGCTTCCTGGCAAATGGCTTTTGATGAAAGTTCTGGAGTCAACTGAGCCGCAGTTGCCTTGGTCCCATAGGACAGAGTCTAACAGGGGGAGTTGGGGCGTGGCTTCCAAGTGTCTAGATACGGCCATCACCTCCAAATATCAATCTTGGTTTACCCTCTGGAAGACACCAGTCCACACTGGTGTCCGCACTCGCTGCTGCAGCCACAGGCCTTTCTTTTCTTTTGGAATGTAGCAGGACCTCAGAAGCCATGCTGGGTTCATGGCTGGAGCACTGGGCTGGGCTGCATCTCCCACTCCTGCATCCAGGGGGGCCTGCCTCAGGCCCTCCAGAGGTGGGAGCTCTGTGCTTTTAGGGCTGTGTGCCTGAACAGATGGGCTGGTAAAGGCTCACCTTCCCAGCAATCCCAGCTACCAACTAAGCTCTGGTTTCCTGTGAATACAACTTCCGGTGACTTATAACATTATTTCCAGTCCCCATAATAGGACCCAGGGGCAGGATTATTATTAGCTTTTTGTTTTGGTTAGGAAAACTGAGTTTTGGTGAGGATCAGCAGCCAACCCATGGCACAGAGCCAGTGAATGCTGAGTGTAAATCCAGGGTGACCTGGCATGACCACAGCTCCTGCGTGTGCAGCCTCTTTGTGTTTCATAAAGCTGTAAGAGCAAATCCCATTTTCCCCTGTGAAGGACTGTTGATGGTAGCAGACATTTGGGAAGGAGAGACCAGGACAGTTAGAAGTCAAGGGACCTGTGTGAGCTCTTAAGCTCTGCTTTGCCACCATCTGAGTAAAAAAAAAGGTCCCAGCCCTGGTGACTGGCACCAGAATCTGCCGTTTCAACAGGATGTCAGGGGCTTTGAGAGAGGACAGCTCCCATTGCTGCTGAGTGAATGTTAGCGATGGGCTTTGGAACTTCTTCTCCAGCATGCTCTGTGGGGCAGAGCATCAAGCACAGAGTCTGGGACCCCGGTGGGCCCGACACCTGAGCCAAGGGAAAGGGTGCATTTGAGAAACTCCAGTGTGGCTAAGGGAAATGGGCTAAGAAACCATGAAGAGTCCTGCCTAGAGCGGACCGTGGCTGCCACTGCAGGAAGAGAGAAAAACAGAAGTAAGGGACACGCACCATGAAGAACTCCACTGCCCCAGCCCGGCCTTCGCCACTCATCCCCGATCCATTGTTTTACCTTCCTGGCCTTGCTAGGCGGCGAAGCACAGCTAATGATTGTCCTTGGTTCCTTTAAATGAGAACACAGAACCCAGTTTGCCCAGCATAGGCCTACTTAGGTCCACTGGAAACTGATTCACTGTTCTTTTATCGTGTGTGCCCTGCATTTGCCATTCATTCTGAAAGATGGTCTGGTGGGGACCACGTCCTCCTGGCGTGCCCACACTGCTTTTAGGCTGAGGCATGTCTGATCTTATTTCAGTGGGAGGTTGCTTTACAAAAGCTAAGTCCTTCCCGCTTGGCCACCTCACCAAGGAGGCTGGTGTCTGGCAGCAGCCTCCAGGTCTGGCAGGGCTGCCTTGGTAAACAGAGCCCATGCTGGAGGAGGAAGGAGGAGTGGTATGGAGGTGAGGCTGTGCGCGCGGCCCTGGAGCTGCTGTGCGCATCGCTGGAGCCTGGACACCTGTAGCGTGGTGTCTGTCATCCATCTGTGAGGGAGGTATGTACGTGTGTGTGTGTGTGTGTGTGTGTGTGCGCTCCTGCGCCTATGTGCTGTGTGTGTGGAGTGCTGCAGTATGCAGGGGTGCGGGGGTGAACATGAGTGTGGGCGTCTGTGGGGTGTGTGTGTGTGTGTGTGCATGACTGCATGTGTGACGCGTATGATGTGGGCACCATGTTGTGTAGCTTGGCTGTGTGCTATGTGTGGGCTGTGCAGGGCTGAGCGTGGGCGTCTGTGATGTGTGCCGTCTGTGGTGGGCTGTGGTGGCTGTGGTGGCGTGTGCAGCAGCACGTGCGTGTGATGCGTGTCTCTTTCTGGTGTGGGGAGGGGCAGAGGCGTGCTCCTCCAGGGTGCTGATAGACTCCTGCAGGTCTCCATGTGGAACGTGCAGTATGGGAATCCTCCATGACCAGGAGCTGGTGGACCAAAGGGGTCTTTCCAGGAAGTATCCATGGGCATGCACCGTGGCCAGGCCTGGAAGGCCCTGGGCTCAGTGGCCTCGGTGTGTGGGCCACAGACCCGGTGCGCTGAGCCCAGAGCCTTGAAAGGCAGGCAGTGTCTGTGTCCTTCCAGTGCCTGCCATGCGGCTGAGTCTCAGGAAAGGCATGTGACATCGAGGCTCCTTCTTCCCGCAGTGCCACAGGGCATGGGGAGACGCTGCTGGCTCGTCGTTCATGCCCTGTGGCCATGGTTGAGGAGACACGAGCTCTTCCTCCAGCCTTCTGGTCTGCTGGGGTCATTGCAAGGCAGGCCAAGTTGCAGCTGGCAGGACCCTGCTTCCGCCACAGCTTTGCCCCTCTAGTAAAAGGCTGGGCTGCAGCTTGCTAGTGGCAGAGGGTGGCCCCCTTGGCCTCTGCAGCAGGGACACCCTGACCACTACCCTCACCCCATCCCTGACCTTCACTTGCTATCTCTCTCTGGAAGAGCATCGCTCATGGTGACCAGAGGCCACCTGGCCGTCCTGGGTCTATCTCTCCCTGGGGCACAAAGGGCTCAGGAATGTAACTCTGAAGGCTTGGCCAAGTCTGGGGCTCCTCTTTCTGGACTGGGGAAACTGCAAACCTGTGAATCACAGGGCTTGGGAAGTTGAGCTGCTGACCAGGTCTGCATGGCCTCTCGCAAGGTGTCTGATATCTCATGCACAAGCCAGGGAGGACCATGCCCGCCATGCCATCATGGGGGATGGGCACGGAAAGGACAAAGCAGGAAAGTGTAAGACATGGCATAGAGCAAGGGCTGCTGCTGATTGTACTTTGTAGTTTAATTCATAAAATGGAGTATTTTTTAAAAAGTAAATAAATCAGGAAACAGTAGAAATACAGCACCAGAAAATATCCTCATGAGGTCTTGAGGACCTTAGCCCCGAAACGTGAAATATCACAAGAAAGGAAAGAAGATCTAGAAGTAAAAAGTGGCAAGGGTTTCACAAGCAAACAACTAGTGGAAGAGAGCAAGAACTCAGATGCCCCGTGGAGTGAGTCCTTCTCTGCCTGTGGTGGGCGGGACAGGGACAGGGACAGGGACAGACAGCTCCCGGGTCTGCGGGGCCAGAGCCAGACACGATATATATAGGACTGGCGACTTGCTTTAATGTAAATATTTTGATGTCTTTCTTTTGCTGAACCTTTAACCTGGCTGGTAAACAGTGCACATACAGTACATGAGTTGTTTTTTTCTGAGAACTGACTTTTAAGGAAATAAGGAACAGCAATAACAACCAAAAAGGATTTTTATTAACTAATTGTCAGTCCTGTGCATGATTGAAAACCATATTATTCTGCTTCTTAACTCTGTTTCAGGAAACCTGGGGCCACCAAAAATAGCTTTGCTTTAATTTATGGAAATAAAAACCCTGAAGATGTGTAAATACACTAGTTCAAAAATAGCAAAACTTACAGAGACGAAAGAGGGGAGAAACCATTCTGAGGGAGGGTTTTGAGACAAAACAAAATGAAATAAAAAGAAGGAAACAAAGCCAATCCAAACTCTGATTTGTTGTTTCTAATTAGAAGCTCCTCATATCCCATTGCCTGTGGTCTCTGGTACCAGTCTGATCACCTCAGTCTATTTTTATCTCTTTTGACTTGCAGCTTATTGTGCCCAGAGAGAAGGGTGAGATGCATTTCTAACCTCCAAGACGCCGCCATCCATGGTCTAAGCAAAAGGCTGGAGCCTTCCCCATTTGCAAGCGCCACTCATGCTGAGGAGCTCTGCAGGATTATTTTGTGATCAAAAGAATGGTGGCAGGGACCACAGATTCCACTAGAAGCTTTTCACTGGAAAAGGTCGTTGCATCTCTGTCATCTAATTTTCTTGACCGTTACCTGAGCATGGACCATGTTGGCTTCTGAGATTCACGGCATTCGACGATCACGTGTTTTGAAGTAGTCAGGAATGAAGGCCCTCTGTGGACCCCAGCTCTCGGTGGAGTCTTACAGACATTGTGGAAGAAACTGGTGAGTTGCTAGTTCAGGGTTCAGGGGACCCCACAGCAGCTGCAACCTCCCTGCTCCTGTTCACACCCACAGCTTGGGTTCTACTTGGTGACAGTGACAAAAATCAGGGTTTCAAATGATGTCCACACTGGAAGGTAGGCTGAGGACACTGAGGGTGAGAGTTTCAAGTCTTCCAAGATGCATAGCTACCAGGAGAAGACCTCTAAGGAAGATTTTTCTTGACTTCTTAGGAGGAGAGGAGAAGGGGGAGGAAGAGGAGGAAACAGAAAAGGTTAAACATATTGCTATGGCTTTTTAAACAATGAGCTTGAAATCAACCACCATGTGTATTAAGACAGAGAGCTCCTAGGAAGGCCCAATGCTCTGTCCTTAGCTTTCTCCCTCCGTTCTCCAGAATAAATGAAAGAATGGGCTGAGATCCAAGTTGTGTGTGTGGTACTATTTATCTGATTGACCTCCTCCTCCTAATCTTGTCTTATCTTTCCTTGTAAATTACAGACATATCTTCCTCCCTGCTGTCTAAGAACGGTACCTCGTCCAATGTGCGCATGTGCGGGTGCACGCGTGTACACACATGCACATACGCACACACACACATGCGCATGCACACACGTACTGCTACTGCAGGGCTCCAGGTCGCTGCAGCTCCTTTGCAGGTGTCTGGGGGGCCCCGCTGCTATCGCCCCTGAACCCACCTATTCTCCAGCAGCTGGGAGCCACTTCTCCCCAGGTGTGGGGGGTGAGAGATCAGGCCAAAAAGGAAAGACTGGGAAAATGGCGTCCACTTTCCTACCTGCGTCCTAGCTGGGAGCCACTGCAGGATGTGTCAGGACTTGCACGCCTGAGGATTCCTATGTGAGCCTCTGTGAGAAAATATTTTTGAGATATGCAGAGAAAAGTAGGTTTGTTTAAGCAGACTATTTAAAATGCTCGTTTGGTTTGTGAAATAACATTATGATTATCTTCAACTTATCAGCAATGCACCAGGCCAGGGGCATGGGATACCGCCCTGCCTGCATGCCAGGCACTTAGTAAGAAGATAGAGACCCTGGAACAGGCACTTAGTAAGAAGATAGAGACCCTGGACGTGCATTTCAGTTCCCAGTTCCTGTGGTTATTGCCTTGTGGCCAACGGCCACAGGGAGCCCCTGTGCGGCACTTTTTTTTTTTTTTTTAATACTAGGGATTGAAGCCAGGACCTTTGCACTGAGCTGCATCTCTGGCTACTTCTGCACTTTTGAATTTGTAGATAGCACTTCACCCTACTTTTAAATTTGGGAATTGCTGAGTTGCCCAGGCTAGGCTCAAACTTGGGATTGTCCTGCTTCTGCCTCTCCGGGTCTGCGACTCTAGGCATGCACCCCATGCCCAGCTCGGTACCACATCTTAAATGAGCCCTCTGCTGGGAAGGACGTGGTGTCTAAGCAGCGGGACCCAGCAACAGGCTGATGGCTCTTCCTTCTGTCTGAGGTTGTGAGGAATTGCTTATACCTGGCCAGGCCCAGGCAGGTGTGTCTCTCGTGGTTCTTGTGTCTCATTAGCAAGAGGAAATAGAACTTGGAAAACGGAATCTCTCACTTTTCTGATGTCACCAACAATCAGTTCTCAGAAGGAGAACGCAAAAATGCTCAGGCACAAAATGCTCAGTGGGAAATGCAGAGGTGTTTGGTGGGAAGCCTGTGGCCTCTGTGCTGTGCCTCAGTGGCCTGATGTTCTTGATTCAACTCCTCACACAAGGAGGTGGCACTTTATGGGACATCTTGGGCAGAGCATGGTAGCCAGAGAGTGCCACATGGTACATTTTCCTTCTCCTGTGAATGCAGGATGGGCAAGAACATTATGCTCCTGTCACCCAAAGACAGTTTTTAAAGGCTCTGCTCACTCACGCAAAAATTAGGAACGGACCCCAGCGGGCTAATGATGTGATTTTAAAAGGGGAGGAGCATTCTTTCCCCAAAAGCTCTCCTCCATCGTTGAGTAAACGTCGTAAATCCATCACAGACAGACAGGCCGCCTGTGCTCACATTACACCCTGATTCGATTTTAGCTTCACTGTTTTAATGCCCAGAACATGAATAGCACTGTATCCCAGCCCAGGTCTGATTAATGCGATGAGCTCGCCAATGTCAGGGTTGAAGGGCAGCTCCGCACCCCAGCTGCCTTTTCCCTGTGGCTTAGTAACCATTTGAGCAAATTTCCCCCATTAAATATACAAGGTGACTGAGTGCCATAAAAACGAAAGGACGTGACAGATAAACACCAGCGTCTCTCTAGGCAGACCAGAGAGCAGGCTGCTGAGGTTTATGTGAGGAGTCCAGAACGTTCCATCATTACCTACAGTGTAAGTCACTCAGGCCTCGCCATGTGCCTATGGTCACCTAGAGCCTGTGGGTGCTTACAGGGCAGCCTGCTTCCTGGACAGTTGTATGGAAAGCAGTTGCCTGGGCTCCACTTAATTGCAAGGTGATCAGCACCTACACACTTGAGAATGTGGCAGGTCACCCTTGGGAGACAATCTGTATTCGCTCTCCATTGGGAAGAGTGGTGTTTTGTCTTATGCGGCTGGTGTCCACTCCCAATAGGCACTAGATGCCTTGAATCATTCTTGGATAAGAGGCAGCTTAGAGAACACACACACACACACACACACACACACACACACACACGCTAGACACTGTCACCAAGAGCACCTGGAGTATTCCTAGAACCCGCTGAGGCTAGGATGAGCTAGCTGCCCCAACCCTGGGTAGTTGATGATGTCATCTCCACATTTCCTTCATAAGCAAGTTGAGGCTTATAAAATGCCATCGCTTCCCATTGGCACAGCTAGGATCTGAGTCCTGCTCCATATCCAGATGCTGTGCTCCTAAGCAACGAGACTGACTTCCTTTCTTCCCATCTCATGCCTACACCTAGTACACACACACACACACACACACACACACACACACACACACACCCTTTGTCTATGAATGAACCCCTATGTAGGCCAGGTATACAAACACATAATGTAGCCATTGCAGAACATAGATTTGTCCAAATGATAAAGGCTGAGGGTCTGGATTTCCCATACTGTTGAGAGTTTACAGAACTGCCCTCCACCTGAGTTCTGGCTTTCCTTCAAACCAAGGTTCAGCAAACCTTTTCCTTGAGATGGTAAGTGTTTTAGGCTTTGCAGGCCCTGTGTTCTCTCATGCACCTGCTCACCCCTGGTATTTCAGCCCCAGAGAAGCCATAGGCGACATGTCAAGTAGCAACATCGCCCTGCTCCAGTAAAATGTTATTAGAGACAAAAACAAAACAGCTCTACAGCTTTGGTCCAGAGGCTATAGTCTGAGATACCATGATTTTCAAGCCAAGCTGTCATTTAAAAAGTGTTGTCCTACTTGAGGGTTGTAGCCTACCAATGAACGTGGGAATCTCTGGGCAAGGAAAGCTGCTCGCGTCTCTGGAGCTGGACTGATGGGGTGGCCTTGGGGTACAGAACGTGTCAGAATGGGATTCTTGAGGAAAAAGATCGTGGTGCCCCCTCTGACACTGCAGGGTCTTTGCATCTTCTCTACCTGTTTGTCCTTGAGGTGGCCTACACTATTCTCACTTCAGTTTCAGAGCCACATTGTGATTCCGTCACCCTGCCTCTCCTCAAACCCATGAGGATGCATCCAGTTTTTTTTTTTAATAAATCAGACACATGAATGTAAACATCACATTGTTTAAACTTTATTTATATTATGGCTGGCTCAACCTGCCCTGGGGGTAGGGCTGGTGCAGCCTGTGGTGCTGGGGATCGAACCGTGGTCCCTGTGGTTACCTGAGCAGGTGCTTTAGACCACTGAGTTATCTCGCTGGCCCGACGCATCCGGTTTGGGAGGGATGGGAAGGGCAGTGTTGGGGTGGAGGTCAGCATATCTCTTTCCTCCCCTCTTCCCTTTCTTGCTGTCATTCATTCTTGCCATTTCTGGGCATTGAACCCGGGGCTTTTCCATTGAACTACATCACTAGCCATTTTTATTATTGATTTATTATATTATTTTATTATTATGTTGTCCAGGCTGGGCTTCAACTTGCAAGCCTCCTACTTACTCAGCCTTTTTGAGTAGCTTAGATTACAGGTAAGGCTACCACGCCTGGCTTCATTCCTTCCTTTATATCCCCTTCTGAAGACACCAAAAGTGCTGGAAAACCTGGTGTCTATGGCCTCCTAGAATCTTCCAGAACCTCTCAAGCACCTTGGCCTCTGGGCTCACCAGACTGGGTGGAAAGACCACTCCCATGACAATGTAGGTCCAAACTTCGTGAAACCCAAAACAGGAACAAATGATTCTGGTTAGGGAATTGGGGACAACGCTGGGAGCTGGGGCTTGGGACATTCATTCCTGAACCCCTAGCCTTGGGGAGAAAGAAGGATTTGGTGACAAAGAGTGACCAGTGCTATTATGGTGGAAAGAACAGTTGTGCAGAAAGTTTTCTGGGAGATCCTAAACTCTACTAGGACTTGGGTTATTTGTTTGCCAGTGGGAAATTAATCCCATGATCCTTGATACTGTGTAGTTTGGCAAGAAAGCCTGAGACACCGTCCAGAGGAAGGTTTGGGTAGGGTGTGGTTTGGGCTTTTCTGGGTCCTTCTGAGGAGGGAGGCAAAGGTGCAAAGCTTGTGATGTGACCCCGGGGCTGCGCTTCTCGAAGGACACACTCTGGTGCCCAGCACCAAATAACCCCTATGAAACAAAGCAGGAAGTGATGAAACACTAGTGTGTTCTACCCGGTCTGCGAGGACCCACAGCATCAGCACAGCGGGCCCTTGGGCAGGGGTCTTTTGCATCTTCATCGTGTAGTGTTTTATAAAGAGACAGCACTTTCTTTCTGAAAGGTACTTTTTAAGAAGACAAAGAGTTCAGGAAATAGGATTTAAGAGAGTTTAAGCCTAAGTGAGTTTTCATTTCTCTAGGGTGGGAAGAGAGGGCTGTCTGAGTCCTGAGTGCCTGGATCCTAGCCTTTATTGATCTGCCTGTGGGGTGTGTATGTGTATGTGTGTGTGTGTGTGTGTCTGTGTCTGTGTGTCTATGTGTGTGTTCCTCTGGCTGCCTCCTAGTAGTGATGACTAGGAAAACTCCTACCCCAAGTCAAAACAATGATAACAAACACAAACACAGCCCTGAATCATTGCCACCATCGCTCAGCCCCTGCGCATGGGCTCTGCCATCTGCAGGCTGTGTTCATGCGTGTGGTGCCAGTGTGCCCCTTCTTCCAGATATCAGTGGGCAACTTCTCACCCACCAGTGGGCTCTGTGTATTTTCTGCCCAAAATGCACAGTACAGTTTCCCTCTGAGATGCTGGTCCTGATGCCTGACCCCAACCTCACACCATCGTCCTGACTTGCAGGGCACTAACCATGATGCCATGCCTCTGTGTACCCCGGGTGGAGTAGGTGCTGTGGACTCCCCTCTCCCGTGAGCACTGGAGCAGAGGTAGTTGTGACGGCTCACACTGCTGCCTGACCCTGCCTGTCCCTGCCATCTGAGGCCACCTGCCTGATCTTTGCTCCGAGGGTGCTGCTGTAGGGGAGAAGTAGAACAGGGCCTGTCCTGGCTGGTGGCCATCAAAGGGGCTTCTAGGCTGGCAGAGCGAGAGCCTGTTGCCATCTGTCCATCTTGGGTAGCTGATGTCAAATCAGAGGAGAGCTCCGCAAGCCACTTGAAAGGGGCCTTGACTCATTTTGTGGTAACTGACATGTGGTTCAGGAAACGCTTCGTAAAAGTGAGCTGGGAGCCAGCTGCCCCCTCGCCCTTGCCCTGAGCTCCGTGTTCTTGGTGCCTTGCTGTGCTCTTCAGTGTGAGGTATGCCTGGCAAAGGTACACACCAGCACTATGGACAGCAGGCCGTGCATGGGCTCTTGGCTGGGCTGCCAGAACTCCTGGACTCAAACTCCATCTTAGGCCAGGGGCTTAGCTCCTTTGGGCCTCTGTGTCCACGACTGGCCTTCCTGTGACCAGGCCCAGCCCTCATCCCATGACAACTGTGATAGTTAACTGATTGTGTTGCTTGAGTCAGAGATATCCAATGAAACTGGACCCGCATTGTGCTGGGTGTGGCTGAAGGAATTTACTGAAGATAGAAGACTTACCCGGGGTAGGTTTGTCACCTGATGGAATCAGGGGAAATATAGAAAGAAGGTGGCCTTGTTTCTCTGGAGGAGCTTTAGCCTTCGCCTTCTTCACCTTGAATGTCATCTGAGTTCCAGGGCAGACTCTATAGGCTTCAGCTTTCTATCACAGACCCTTTGGCCTCCTGATGTGGACTCAGAGGACCAACAGTGAGCTCCAGGCCTTTGACTTTCAGTGGGATTCTTCAGAGCTCCTGCCCAGAGACAGCCCTTCCATACTCTTCCACACTTGACTCTGTGGGTAGCCACTGTAAGCCGACCTTGTAAACCCTTATATTTACATATTCTGTACTTAATTTGTTTCTTAAGTGAGCACTGACTGATACACACTTTGGTACTGGGAGTGGGGTATGTGGAGATACTTCTTTTAAAGTAGAAGATACAGTGTTGCATCTGGTTCCACATACAACCAAAATGAGGCACAATGCCTCATTGGCTTTTGGAGGCAACACCTTCCCTATGTAGGTGTTTTATTCTGGTCCATTTGTTGAGCAACTTGGAAAGCTGCTAGTTTTCAATGGAGCCCAGAACAGAAGGCTCTGCAACAGGTCCAGGCTGCTGTGCAGGCTGCTCTACCACTGGGGCCAGAGGATCCATCAGGTCCAATGGTACCTCAAGCATCAGTGGCAGGTAGAGCTGCTGTTTGGAGTCCCTGGCAGGGCACTATAGGTGAATTGCACCAGAGACCTTCAGGATTTTAGAGTAAGGCTCTGCCATCATCTGCAGATCACTACTCTTCACTTAAAGAACAGCTCTTGGCCTGCTTCCAGGCCTTAGAGAAAACTGGACACTGGACCATGGGACACCAGGTGACCATGAAAACTGATATGCCCATCATGAGCTGGGTTTTATCTGATCCACCAAGTCATAAGGTTGAACATGCACACCATACATCTATTTTTAAAAATGGATATGGTACATATGTGACTGAGCCAGAGCAGGTCCAGGGGGTATAAGTGAGTTACATGAAGAAGTTGCCCAGATGCTCATGACTCCTACTCCTCCCATATGGCCTTCTGTTTCCTGTCATGCATCTGTGGCCTCATGCACATCTGTGGCCGTGTGTATCACGTGATCAGCTGTCAGAGGATGAGAAGGCTAAGGCCTGTTTTCTAAAAAATAATTAATTAATTAGTGCAGGATCTCTCTACGCAGCTCAAACTTGTAGTGATCCTCCTGTCTCAGCCTCCCCAGCATGGGGATTACAGACGCGCACCACCGTGTCTGGTTTCAGTGGCCAGCTTGGTATGGGGCCTGTATAGCATGGGGTACCAGGGATCGACCCCAGGCCCTTGTGCTTTCTGGGTAGGCACTTAGACCACTGAGCTATCTCTCCAGCTCTAAGGCCTATATTATGGAAGGTTCTGAACCTTCTGCAGGCACCACCCACAGGTAGAGAGCTACAGCATGTCAGCCCTCCTCCAGGACATCCCTGAAGGACAGTGGCGAAGGAAAATCTTCACAATGGGCAGAACTTCAGGCAGTGTACTTGGTAGTAGGTTTTTCCTGGAAGAAATAAATGGCCAGATGTGCAACTAGATTCGGATTCATGAGATACGTTCAGTAGTCAGGCTGGATAGTCAGGAACTTGAAAGGACTGTGACTACAAAATTGATAACAGCAATATTAAGGGAAGAAATACATGGAAAGACCTCTCCAATTGAGAAAAAGATGTAAAAAAATATTTGTTTTTCATGTGAATGTCCACCAAAAGGTGACCTCAGTAGACGAGGACTCTAACAATCAAGTGGCTACGATGACCTGCTCTGTGACTAGCAGTCAACCTCTTTCTTCAGTCACCCTTGTTGTTTTCACTGGGTCCATCAACAGAGTGACCATGGTGGCAGGGATGGAGGCTATGCATGAGCTCAGCAATGTGGACTCCCACTCACCAAGACTGATCTGGCTACATCCACTGCTGAATGCCCAACATGCCAGCAGCAGGGATCAACACCGAGTCCCCAGTATGGTACCATTCCTCGGGGTGATCAGCCTGTGATTGGGTGACAGGTTGATTGTAACAGGCTGTGCCCATCACAGAAAGGACAGCACTTTGCCCCCACTGGCATAGACACTTACTCTGGTTTTGCCTTTCCTCTGCAGAATGCTCCTGCCAAAACTGTCGTGCATGCCTTATTCACTATCAAGAATTCCACATAGCACTGCCTCTAACCAAGGAACACATTTCATGGACAAAGAAATGAGACAACATGCTCATGCTCATGGAATTCACTGGTCTCCCATCTTCCATGGGATCCTTCAGAGCTCGAGTGCACAGATAGCCCTTTTGCCCTTTTCCACACCTGACTGCGGGCAGCCATAGTACTTCTATCTTGTAAATCTTCATGTGTATTTATCTTGCATTAAATCTACTTCTCAAGTGAGCACTGCTGTACACAGCAACCTCGTGCTGTTTAACCCAAGCAGCTTCACAAGAAAGTACTGGACTTCTTACCATTGGAGGATGGGGAAACTGAAGCACAAAGTTTAAGTAGTGCTAGTGTTCACGGAGGGCAAATCCTGGAGCTGGAGTCTGAACCTAGAGAGGTGTGTTCCAGAACCTTCCCTCCTAACTGCTGGAATCTAGAACCTGGCACATAGTAAGTCTTGGTGGTTCCTCATAGGAACAAAAGAGCAGCCAGCTTCTGCCACGCACCCACTGGAAGCTGAGTGGACAGAAAGAGGTTGGTTGGGCATCTTTATCTTGCTGCTCCTTGAGATGTGGTCTAAGCATAGGAACCTCGGGCAAGTACCCCCTCTGCCTCCCCTTGAAGACCCCACGCTTCTAGCATCACTGCCAAGGAGCAGATGAGGTCATGCACTGCATATACTTGAACTCCCAGCTCTGCAGAGCTTGGGACCAGATGTTAAGGGCAGTGACCACAGCAGGAGGCCGGGATGCAGGTGCAGAGGAGACCCACACGGGGTTCCAGTGGAGGGGAGACTGAACCGTGTCAGCAGCGGGGATCACTCCCATCTATGACCTTGCCCTGTGAGAGTTCTCAAGAAGAGGGCCAGAGAGAGGCAGAGGCTGAATTGAGGAAGGAAAGCGACGTGCAGCCAGGCTCACAGGTCTAGCGTGCACCCTCCTCTCTGCCAGCCTCATAGGCCTCAAGGACAGGAGGCTCTGAGCTCAGCAGTACCCTTGCTGGGAAATGAGGGTGTCAGTTCCTCATTTAAGGCACACCCTAATTCCCAAGGCAGTTAAAAGCCCCAAGTTGCCCAACTTGGTCAGAGAAAGCCTGCACTGTCAGATCTCACCCAACCCCCACACCCACAGGCATTAGTGGCTGGAGTCTCATTTGTTTGTCCTCTTAGGCCAGGGATGCACTTTCAGGTCCCTGAGCCTACATGTCCAGGAGGAAGGTATAATTCTGCCAGGAACATGTGTTCCTCATTTGTAGTTGTTGAGCTCTGATGTCTTTGGGGACAAAGTTTGAAGGACAGTTGTGACTCGTAACCAAGAAGAAAAAGGAAGCAAACAATGACAGGTCCCCCTTTTTTCAGGACTTTGTTATTGTTGTTAAGAAGGCATTTGAGCAAATGGGAGCTACTAATACTGCAGCTGGCCCCCACAAGGGGTCTCCGAAGCGCCTGCCGCTGTGCAGAGACCCCTGAAGTCCATTCCTTGGAGCCGAGGCTGGAACCAAAGGAGCAGCAGCTAACATTCGCAGGACTTGCTTTTGCATCTTTTAAAAGGTAGCGGCAACCTGAGACCCACGTCCAGCTGGTGCCCCTCCCCCAGGCTGCCTTGGCAACAGCCATGGCCCAGGAGCAGTGTCACTTGGTACTTTACTTGCTGAGCCTGTAGCAGTTCCCACTCTGATCAGGATGTTTTCGGTACATGTTGGTCCATGCAACCCAAAAGAGCTCTTTGCTCTCTGCCCAGGCACATCCGGGCACTGCCGCACGCGCTCCGACTGTGCGCGGCCTTGCTACTGGGGCCTATCCAAGACAGAGCAGCTGCAGCTGTTGGGGTGGGGAGACTGAGCCCCTTGGAGCAAGGCAGGCAGGCAGGCAGGCAGGAAGGCTGCCGTTCCCAACGGACCCCCACCACTTTCTTCTTGAGGCTGCTGGGGAGGTGCTCCGAGCTGGGAGCTGTGGAGATTATTTCCCAACAAGGCAGAAGTTTGAGCTGATGCGACTCCTCGTGGCCTAGCGGTCCGCTCGGTTCCTCCAGAGCTTCCTGCTTTTTCTCCTGCAGACTGCACTTGCTTCCCATGCTGACGGCCCCGCGGAATGCAGCTCACTGCAGCACAAATGTCCTCTTCTGCAGCTCAAGCCTGGATGCCTGGAGTTGGTGTGAGCAGTGCCAAGCCCAACTGCCTGTGGACTCCCAATGTCTTATCTGTTCCAGCTTCTCGGGGCTGCCTGCAGCGCTTGGCTTGCGACCTCTTCCTCTATTTTCAAGCACGTCGCTCCAGTATCTGCTTCCCTTGTCATAAGCTTTTCCTCCTTTGACCTCCTTGCCACCTTCTGAGGGCCCAGTGACTAGAAGACCACATTTAGGGCCTCTCTAAATACTGTAGGCTGCTCTCCCTAGCTCAGGTTCTTCCACTTCATCACATCCACAAAGTCCCTCTTGTCATGTCAAGTAACATCCTTGGATCCCAGGGATTTGTAGATGCTCTGAGAGTCTATTATTTAGCTTCCCACAGGAAGTTACAGTAAAGGCTCCTAGCTACCCTCCTTGAACCCTGAATGGCCTTTGGAGAAGACTAGGGACCAAAGGCCAGCTGTACCTTGACAGGAAAGCCCAGAGTCTTCAGGGCCACTCACGTGGGCTGCTGTCTCCATAGCACCTGGTGTCCTCTGGGATGCTCTCCCTCTATGGCGTGGTGTCTCAGGAAGCAGTGGACCGAAACCCAGCTGACGTGGAGCAGTCGAGTTCACCTTCTCTCCTGATATAACCAAGGTGGACACGCCACCGAGCTCTGTCCCTCTGTCCCCGGGGTAATGTTCTCTGAGGTGGGAAAGTTTCCTGGTTCAGCCTAGCAGTGATCCTGATCCCTCGTTCTTACGTCCTGACCATTTTGCCATCCCTCCTCTCTGGCTCTTGGGCGTGCCAGGTCCTTACCCTGAAGATCCAGCCTGCCCAAGCTTCTGAAGAACCGCAGTTCCTCACAGCATGCAGATACCCATATGGAGCTGACAGAGCGTATTACTGCCTGCTCTCCAGACCCCAGTAAGCCGGGCTGTCTGCCGTGGGGGAAAAACAGAGGGCTTGAGGATGCCTCGTCGTGCCACCTTCAGATGGGCGGGTATATGTGGGCAACCTGCTCCGGGCATCAAGCCCTGGATTCTATTACTGCTTGGGGTGTATGTGGAGAATGGAAAGCAATCAAGGGCGGAGCTCATTTCCTTGTGTTCTGCACCATTTATCTATTGTATAATTACAGGGTCTTGTCCTCTGAAAGATGGCCGTGTCATGGCCAGAGTCCTGTACTTGCTCTGGCAACCCCCGCTTACACAGCAATTTGAAGGGACCCATAGGTCATAAAAGTGGGCTTAAGGCTTGGTAGTCGCAGCAGACCACAGCCGTGGTGAACGCGGGTAGGTTTTGGGTTTGGGTCACATCCCAGGACGGTGTGTATTTATCTAATGAATGACCAAATGAGTGCTGTGGACCACAGCATCCTTCTTGCAGGGGGCCTGGTGAGGCTACATAAGGCAACCGCTGGTCTTCAGAGACAGACCTTTGCCAGGCAGCTGAAAACCCATCTCTATTCCTTTCTTTTGATGACTATGATTTACTCCATGAGGATTCACATGGGCCAGAAACTAAAATGAAAATCCCCACACTTGGTTTTTCCTGGAGAATGAGAGACTTCAGAGGACTGAAATGAATGAGGGTCCGTAGAACATCTAATCATTTTGTTTTGTTTTGTTCCTTTTGGGTGCTGGGATGGAATGGAAGTCCAAGTGCAAACATTTTGGGGTTTTGTACTCTGATACAGACAAAAACAGCCCCAAATCAAAGACATTCTCTATCATCAGAGTGAGTGCCTAAGTACACTCAGAGATAGCACAAGTGTCTAAGAAGCTTTCTGAGTCCCTGTGGGAAGCAGTCTGGTGCCATGGGGCAGAGCCACCAGGACAAGCCAAGGCAGAGACAGTGTCACCAAAATCCAACGAAACGCGGGGCAGGTGGGTGCTGGCAATGGAGGTTTTGTTGATATCAAGATCAGCAATCCCAGGACCTGGGAGAGTAGGAGGGCTCAAATCAAGGTAAGAAAGTCTTTCAAACAGAAGCTCTAGGACAGGAGGCCCCACCTTGGGCAGCACAGGGGTCTCCACCTCCAGTTTTGGACCCACTGCCAGGGAACCAGCCATTCTGGCCTGCACAGGACAGAGAGACACCCCGAGACATCCAGCTTTCAGGGCTGAAGCAGCAACAGCCCTGGGAAAACTGGGATTCCCACCGCCTCTGAGTCCTCTGGCTCTGCAGCGATCTCTCAGCTCTCCTCCTGGGTGCGACAGCCCCTCCTGCACTCCGGCACTGGCTTTCTTGAAGGAGGAGAGGTTATGGTGGTGAGGTTCAACCTGCTATTCCTGCATGAGGCAGAGTACAGCACCATAGAATGGAAGTCGAACACTCTGAACCTCTAGGGCTTTATGAGAACAGTAAGATTTTTAAGATTTTATTTTCCTTCCTGGCAAAAAAGAAACATTGTTTCTCAGAGCTGGTACTCAGTCAGTGTGTAAAATATTCCTTTTCAGAGGAAAAATTGCACTGACATTAGTTGAATTATAAAAGGAGAGTAGTTTATTCTAGTGCAGAGGGCTGGATCAAGGCTACTGTGGCAGTTTTTAAAGACCAGAGACAGATCTTGGTGCTGTGGAGCACCACACATTTAGTGGTAGGGGCCTTGAAGTCTAGTCTGATTTCTCCTCATGAGTTGCTCCGTTCATGGTCCATCTTGAATATTCGGCTCAGTTAGAGATATAGGAGCCTGCCAACAGCAGGTGCAAGGGGCAAAGAATCCCACCTTCACTTCGTCTATTGTAGACGCAGCTTCCACCTGCTTTGAAGGTCCCTCCTTGTTAGTATTTCTATCTCTGTGTGGTTAATGCTTAGAGCCATAAAGGTCTAAGTTTCTGATGCCATCCAAGATGTACCTTCTCCTCTTCCTCCTCAAATGCACCCCAGGGGCCAAGAGAATACCATGTGGCCCTAGTTTGTGTCAGCCTTTGAACTTGCTATGTCCCCTGGTTAGGTGTCTTTGACTGGGGTCGTTCTTGGCCTGATCAAATCACAGGCACAGTGCTAAGGTCTGAGATGATTTGTGAGGACCCCCAAATTGGCTATAGCAGTCCATTGTATGGTCGTGCCCAAGTTTGTTTACATAGCCACCTGCTGATAACTATTTGACAATTTCCAATTTAGGATCATCACGAATAAAGTTGTTAAGAACATACCGAACTCATTTTGTGGACAAGTGTTTTTATTTCTTTGGGGAAAATATCTAGGTGAAATATTGCTAGGTTATGTTATAAGTGTATGTTTAATTTATGAGTCACAGCCCGTTTTCTCAAGTAATTGTATGCTGCTGCCAACAAAATATGTGGCCCCCACTTTCTTCTGTCCTTGCCGACATCTGGTGTGGTCAGCCTATAATTCTGGTCATCATGGTGCATGGAAAATAATATCCCTCTGCAACTTTAATTTGCATTTCACTAATTATTCACTAGGTTGTATACTTTTATGTATTTTATGTACTTATTGGTCATTTGGAAAGTGTACCAGTCCTTTGCCTACATCCAAGTTGGACTAATGATCTTTTAGGTATTTATACAAAATTTTCTATCATCTAAATGTAAGTCATTTACCAGCTATATTGGTACTAGAAATTGAGCTCAGGACCTCACATTTGCCGGGCAGGCGCTGTGCCACTGGGTTATATGCCCAGTCTTACCTGCTAAATATGTTGTAAGCTTTTCACCCAGTCTGTAGCTTGTCTCTTTTTGCATTTTCTTTTTTTTTTTTCTAAAAGAAGAATTTGATAAAAATCAATTTGTTATTTACAAGATATTTGTTTGTTTATTTATTTACTTTTGCAGTACAGGGTATTGAACTCAGAACCTTGGGATTGCCAGGCAGGCGCTTATGCCACTGAGCTATCTTCCTGGCCCTGATGAATATTTTTAATGTCTTAAGAAACCTGCCTAAACTGCCCGAAGCTTCGAAGATCTTTGTTTTCTTCCACTTGTTTTTGGCTTTTAGGCCTCAATTTGTGTTACTCAGTTTTTATTTGATTATTTTCTGTCTGTTGTTGATTCCTAGTGCTGATGTGATCAGAGAAAATGGGCAAAAGACAGGAATTGTCTTTTGAATAGATTAGAGAAGAACCAAAATTGAAATTTTATGTTTGCTTTTACATCTACTATTTCTGGCATCTTCTTTATAGGCTGAAGGCTCAAGCGCCTACTCGATATTCTTTCTCCTCAACCTGAACAACATCTTTTCATATTTCATACTGGTGAATTCACTTGGCTTTGTTTAGCTGCAAGTGGCTTCATTTCTATCTCTCTTTTTTTTTTAAAGAAAAATATAGTTTATTGCATATAGAATTTCAACATTTATTGTTCCATCACCCCTGGCCTCATTAGTCTGATAAAAAAGACAGCTTGATTCCTCATTCACCCCATCTATGAGATGTGTCGTGCTTTCCTCTGGCTGCTTTAGACTTTTTTCTTTCTCTTTGTTTTCAACATTTTGACTATGATGTGCCCTTCGCAAGTGTGTGTGTGTGCGCACACGCATGTATGTGTGTGCATGTGTGTATGTGTGTGTGTTCAACTTCTTTGGGAGTTATTGAAATCCTGGTGTTTATAAATTCTTCACCAAATGTGAGACATTTAAAAGCATTTACTTTCTTTCTTTGGCTTATGCCACTTCTTTCTCTTCCAGTTGCTTACATATTAACTCTGATGTTGCGTTGAATGTCACTGTTTTACCACTTAAAAGACCTGTAGCCATCAATATTCTTAAGCATGGATCTTTACTATTGTTCTCCTCTGACTTCTTATTCTACCCCAACCTGTTGGGGGTATCCATTACATTTTTCCATTTCACTTTCAGCTCTAGAACTTTGGTTCTTATAAAAATCATTTCTATGGCTCGCCCACACCTTTCATCTGTTGACTCACTGTGGCAATGTGCTGTCTTTTTTTAAAGTCCTTCAGCACAACTGTACTTGTTGTTGTTGTCACTCACAAGGTCCTGTCTGCTGATTTGAGCATGTGGTACGTTGTGGCTTTTTGGAGACTGAATGACGTCTTCCTTTGATTAAGAATCGCTTTTTATTTTCTGGAGGAATCATTCCTTTCATCTCCTTGCATGCCTATAGCTTTTTATTACGTACTTTTTTTTCATGGATGCTGTAGTTAGATCCAGGATGTCCCCTGAAAGCCTCATGTGTTTAATTAGCAACTGGATCACAGGACCCCTCAAGTGGGCGCACTGTTAGGAGGTGGGGCCTGGTTGGAGGTGCACGGGGTGCGCCTCCCAAGCCAGCTCTTCCCTCCCCTCTGCCTCTTGGCTGCTCTGATGGAAGCAGCCTTCCTCTGCCCATGACATCCACCATGCATTCTGCCTTGGAGCCAACTGTCAGGGAGGGAGGCACAAAAAACCTCTTTTCCTTTGATTTGTGGGAGTTTGGCGTTTTGTCCCAGCAGTGAGAAAGTGACTAAGATGATCAATGACAGTTTTAGATATTCTAGATTATATTTTGTTTTGACAGTGTTGGACAGTTAATTGCAGAATAGCACCTTGAAGTCATAGAAGCTTAGTTTTCTATACTCCAGTTTTATTTTAACAATTTTTCCTAACCTGGGGTGGGGAGGATTTTTAATCTTGGGGACATAATTTCTGCTCCTACTTATGTCACTCTCATGGATTTCAATCTTATGCCCAAAGGGTCTACAAAGCTCTCTTGGATAAATTGGCAGGATTCCAACTCTAAATTCTGTCTCTCAATCTGTTGGCTGGAGTTGAAATCTTTACATAGCTTTTAAAAGCTTTCATTCTTTCTAAAATTTCTCTCTTTGTTTTTAGCCATTCTTGTAGCTCTGACCTCTGTTCTCTGACCTTGTCAGCCATAAGCTGGCCACTGTCTACCTGCAGATGGGGAAGGGCCCTGCGAGGAGAGCAATGCGGCCACAGCTCCTCCTCAGGGCAGTTCCTTCTTTCAAAGGTCAAATTCCAGTTTCTGTCTGTCCTGTTCACTTTTTTTTTTTTTTTTTTTGCATTTTGTTCACTGTGGATAAATCTTATGTGCAGGAGTATTTTACCAGTAGGAGCTACTCTCTGATATCAGAATTTGATATTCTATACCCAGGTTAAAGTTTTTAGCTGTACTGCAAATATCGCCCTCCGAATATATCATACCAGCAGGGCATGGTGGAGCACGTCTGTCATCCCAGCACCCAGGAAGCTAAGGCAGAAGGATCTTTATGAGTTCTAGACCAGCCTGGGCTATAAATGAGCTCAAGGCCAGCCTGAACTGCACAGTGACATCCTGTCTCCAGAAAACAAAAACAAGGACTGGTGAGATAGCTCAGCAGACTAAGCGCTTGCTTAGGCAAGTGCAGAGACTGGGGTTCGATCAATAGCACCACATGTTACACCAGCCCTGGCCCCAGGCATACTGAGCCAGCCACCAAGACCAGGCATGGTGGAGCATGCCTGTAATCCGCTGATATATCTATATCATGTCAAATTACATCCTGACAGAGTAGAAGCGGCCTCTCCATATCCTTCAAGTTTGACAGCCAGAATTTCTCGGCTTGGATATCATCAGATGCCAGAAACTTAGAGAACAGCCCACACACAGTACCTCTTATAAGGCTGAAGAGCCCTGGATCCCTGAAGGAGCCATGAAAGTAGCTCAGGGCTTTAAGGACCATTTCTGTACACTGTCAGCATTACAGCTAAATATAAAATGTACAGCTCCCCATAACTCAAACCTTGCATGCCACTGCTGTTGATTGGAATTTCCTATTTTGTCATGCAGACTCTGGCTTTTTGTTGCTCATCAGGAGCATTGTTTAACAGCACACTTTTTGGTTAATGCATACAGGCCAAATGCATCGTCACTGGTCAGCAAAGTGTGGTTGTTAGGACGGAAGAAAGCTGGTCAGAGGCATTCTGGGTACTACTGAGCATTTCAATCAGTCATGGGTATTTCTAGTGAACTTGGACTTTGTCTCTGTTTCTGTCTTTGGCGTAAGAACTTCTAGGGCTTTAGCTTCCTTATTTATTGAGGCTCAGAGAGATGAAAGGGCTGCTTGGGATCACACGGACCAAGTCCCACAGATCAACTCTTGTCTAGAGCACAGCTGCACATGGGGAAACCCAGGAATAAGGCTGAGATCTAGCATGCGTCCGGGAGGAAGCAGGAGCGGATAAACAGAGACATGGGTTTTTGTGAGAGGCATCTGGGGAGAGGGTTAGTAGTTGGAGGAGTGGCCGTAGTCCTGAGGAAAGCCTGCAAGCCCCGGTCACTGGCTCACCCAGGAAGAGAGAACCACTTGGAAGGAGTCTGATGGCACTCAGACCCATCACGCCTGACCGGTTTCCGTGTCTGGGTCGGCAGTATTCACACGTGTGGATTCACTTCAGTGCCTGCTGGGTTTCCGAAGGGCAGCACATCCCTGGCTTCTGTAATCTCCTGGCAGTGGAGGGAGGGGGCAAACCCAGGCTGCCTCCCTTGCTTTCCTTCTCCAATGTCTGCGAAAATGCTGCATATTCCTTAGTATAAGTCTACAGTGGCAAACAGGTTCATAGCACTGTTTCTTCTAGAAAGATCCAGATCTTACTGGGGCAGCCATTATGAAACTGTAGAGAACTCCATCCCGAGCGTATCAAAGGATGGATAAGAGCCACTAATTACCTCCCTAGCACAGGCTTGGGACATTTGGGTGCGTGTGTAAGCGAGTGTGTGTGTGTGTGTGTGTATACATGTACATGAGTGTGTGGGGCTGTATTGTGAATTTGTATGTGAAAAGGGTGAGGGAGTGTTGTTGTAGGGGAGGTTGAGTGTATGTGAGATTGTGTGTCTGCGAGGTTATGTGTGCAAACACGGGAGGGTGCACGTGTGTGTGAGGGTGACTGGGGCAAGCGTGTGAGAGTGCATGTGTAAGTGTGAGGCTGTGTGCGCATGTGTGGTTGTGGGGAGTGCTTGTAGGAGAGTGGGTGTGAGGGCCGGCTGTGCGTGTCCTCTCTCTCCTCTGGGCCAATGCATTGCTGATTGTGCTCAGACCAGCGGGCCTGGTCTGAGGCCAGGACTCTCCCGGCCCATCTCTGTCTGTCTCCAAAACCTGTCGCCAGGAGCCTAGGCTTGGGTTCCGGTTTGCGTGGCCCCCTCCTGAGCTGGGATGATCCTGTCCAGGGGAAGGACCTGCAGGTGCAGAGGGGCAGGGCGTCTGCTCCGGGGGTGGGGAAGCTCAGCTCTCGCCCTCCAGGAGCAAGCCTTGCCGATCGTTCTGCATCCATCTGTGCCAGCCCTGGGGCAGGAGGAAGACCCTGGGGCCCACACCCTGGCCCTGCAGCCACACCAAGGCCCACAGGATCCTAGGAATAGTGCCATGAGCAGCCTTGGCCAATGGGGACAGTGGCAGAGACTGATTGCTGTAGGGCAGTGGGAAAGACTTCCTAGAGGCCCGAGGGGAGCTGTGGGGGCTGGGTTCCCGCTGCCTTTCATGAGAGGCCCAGTGCATGGACAGTGGAGGCGGAGAGGCTGCCCTCCGTCAATCCTTCTCTTCCCCTGAGGCGGTTCTGCTGTGGGAGCACAAGGCAGGGAGCAGGCCATGGAGGTTCCCTGCAGGTGAGAATGCCACACTTAAGCGCAGGCTGGGCTGAGAAACCCCAGAGGATCAGATCAGATGGGGCTGCTCCTCCTTCAGGTCTCCCAGGCTTCAGCAGAGGAGGAAGTGCCCAGCAGGGAGCTTGGGGGCCTGGGCTCCGTCTGATCCTCCCTCTCTCCCTTCCCTGTTGTCCTCTTGATTGATCTGGGAGAGCCTTCATTTTTGCCTTTGCCTTGACCCCGTTGCCCTTTGTCCACTCGGAGGAATTCTGTGCAGTGAGAGCAACGCCACGGGACCCTTGGTCTCCATGCGTCCATGTAACCTGCGGGTGCCGACTGGATTTTCTCTGCTTTCCTTTGAGCCCATCAATTAAAAGGTGTGAGAATTTAAAGGCCCTGGACATGCAGAAATGTATGGGAACTCTGACGCCACCCTATCTGATTGAGTTCCCACTGCAGCGCTCGCAAGCTGTGTGACCTTAGCTAAGTTACCTAAACTCTCTAGGCCTCAGTTTCCTTTTCTGTTAAATACACGCTAGTATACATCTCAGTCTTATTAGTATTATATTAGGTGTCACATACAAAATTCTTAAGCAGTTCCGGGCCGGTAGAAATCACTGTAAATGGGACTAATTCTTGCTTTCATCTGTATCATGTTTTTTTGTTTTTTGTTTTTTTTTTTCTTCATTTTATTTACGGCACAGTTCAGTTTCTAGCTGGGAACCCAATCTACTCATTGGGAAGATGTGGGGAAAGAGGGGACTCTACCTCCTCACCAGTCCAGGCCCACGCACACCCTGAATCTTTGCTCTGCTTGCTGGTGCCAAAGACAGAGGATGCGTGTCGCTGTGCCTGGGTAGGGGTGTGGGGTCCAGGGCAGCCGCACTTCCTAGGCTGCATTTGGGGCCTTATACTGTCTTTCAACTTGCAAGCCATCTCTATAATTACTTTTTATCATGGCTAATAATGACATTTATTGTTATAAGCACTTTTTGAAAGCAAATATATGTGTATATTGTAAAGAAGTTTAAGCACAAGCCCAGTGCCCTGTCCAAAGGCCAGTTTCCATCCCTGGAGGGCTGTGTTCACTGCCTCAGACATGGGTATTTAACCCCTATAAGACTAGTTCCCAAGTCCATATGCTTCCAGTCCAGAACACTTCATGAACGCCAGCTCAGCAGCATCTCCAATCAGGCCTGTTTTGGCTGAAATTTCTTTTCCTACAAACCTGAGGAAGGTTTATTTCTCATATTCCCTGAAAATTTTTAGCTTTCTAAGAAGAAGAAAGAAAGTACAGAGTCCCTTCTGTCCTGCACAGCTTCTTTGGTGTGAGCGGAGAAGCCATGTAGACCCGGGGTTGCGGGACTGTCTGCTGGGGTTTTGGCCTGACCCCAAGCTCCCTGCCGCAGCTGTGTTCTCCTCCGATAGTGGAAGAAGAGGGCTCCCCTGGGCATCTCCAGGCTCTCCCTGAGCCTCAGAGTCCATCTAGTCATAGGTGCTGGGGTGACATTTGTAGGGCAAGGTGCGCTGGTGAGCTCATGCCATGCTATGAGTGGGGGGCAAAGAAGCCAGGGCCAAGCCAGCCCCATGGAGCCCGCATCCAACAGAAGGCAGCTGGGGTGTCAGTCTTGCCTGTGTCACCCCCAGTGGAGCTTCCCTGACCCCAGTGGCAAGTGCCCAGTAAGCCCATGGGCCATAACCCTGTGGCCTAAGCTGTGGCCCAGAACAGGGCAGGAGGCCACCTGGCCCACTTTCCCACTTCTGGCTCAGCCAGACTCCTGGTCAACGGTCCTCTATTCCCAAACCAGGGGCTCTTAAGTCCTGGGATGTTGCAGATCTTCTCTCTAAGAGACCAGGATAGCTATTTTCATTTTGACTGAAGCGTGTCACTCAAGAGCCCTTGTTATTTCTTTCTAAATAGCCTCTAATGCAACAGGAAGTGGCTCGGCCTGGCCAAGGCAACATTCCCTTCCTGTTTGTCAGCTTCAGTGTGAGGTGGTGGTGATCATGTTGCTGGTGACACAACAAAAACAGAAACAGTCGCCGAGACCGGCACTGCTTCCTCGGGGGTGAGCTTATCTTTGCAGACACCTGGGATTTAGTCATCTCTCAAGAAGGGGTCCCCAGGACTAACCCCAAACTACACAGAAAGCAGTGACAAGAATGTTGTCCTTTGATGTGCCCCATTCTGCAAATATGGGATCCAGAACCAGAAGCCACCACCAGCTGGGCTGAACTTGGAAACCAGGGCCGATGTGCTCCCATGGCCGTGGCTTTGCCGGCAGACTGTTCTTCTGGGGACAGGCAGTGTCTCAGGCACTGTCCTCCTTGCCAAGACACCAACCAGTACCCAACTGGCACTGGTTCCATGGTCAGCTGGCCCCGAGGCAAGAGGGCAATGCCGAGGGCCCTGGTGGGAGACCTGCTCAGGGCACATTGGCAGGAAGCGGAGAGTGCGAGGAGGAGCCGGTATGGAGAGAGACCAGCTTCTTGGGGCCAGACCCCCACCTCTGAGTGGCACATTTAGCTGCAGACTCATCAGTGGACTGGTTCGCAGACTAACACAGAGCCGCATGTTTTGAACACCTCTCCAGCCTTGCCTGTGAGTGTAGGAGGTTTGGGGGTGGAGAGGATCTAGCTTAAGCCATCACTAGCTAAGCGGTACTCCGCTCAGCTGTAAATCCCGAGGCCCCAGCACCCTCGCTTCCCTCCATAGTCCCATTTTAAAAAACCTCATTTTCTCCCTGGAGCTCCCCAGGATCCTGTCCCACCCAATCTTCTCCCCAGCACCCTGGTGCCTTTCTGGTCTCCTTTGATGCTTTTCCTCCCTTGCGGTGTCCCGATTTCCAATAGCCAAGCTCTTTGTCCCTATTTTCTTCGATACAGTCTTGTAGTTTTTCAAAGATTGGGAAGTAAAAATGTCAGGACAATAGATTGCATAGCTAGGTAAGAGCATGACAATGGTTACTTTTAATCTTCTTTAGATTGGCTGTCTTTCCAAAATTTCTACAGGGAATGTCCACTGTGTTTAGAATCAGAGTAGTCGGATAAAACTCAAGTTGGTCCTGGCAGTTTGGATGTTGGCTACAGACCTGGCTTACCAGAGACTGCTGAACACACTCTCCCCCTTCCATAAAACTATTGGGGCAGCAAGCCAGCCCGTATGTCCTGCCACTGGCGAGATTAATTTCACCCTCTGTGGGCCTGAAGTGGGCAGGACTCTCCTGCCTGGAGACCCAGTGTCCCACCAGCTTCTGATACTTGCAGCTTTAGTATGTCTTGTGGGTGTAGGGGTCACAAGCCAGTGTCCCTACCCTGCAGTTGAGGTCGCAGCCTCAACCTGCCCAGGGCAGCCACCAAGTCACACAGGGGCCTCAAGGATCTGTCCTGGTCCTCAGAGACCAGCGCCCCAGCCTGGACGGCTCCTCTCACCCACAGCAGCCAGCGTTGTCTCTACAAAGCCCGTTTTTTTTTTTGCGTGGTGTGTTTTTCTTTGTCTGGTAGCTCATAAAGTTCCCCCGTCTGCCCTGGGCCTCTTGGTCTTTAATCTCAGCCTCTGTTGGAGCTGTCCCTATTTCTTTTTAATGATGCCTCCTTTTTTTTTCTTTTTTAAATGGAAGTTTCCTATTGAATTTTTATGACAATGTAGAGATGTGGATGAACGCCAACAAAAACGAAACCTTTATGGAATAGTCATTTCTCTCCAGGAGCCTCCTCTGCGGCTGCGCCTGTACATCCTCGGTGGGAGCGGGGGGCCGGGCCCTGACCTTGGCTGCAGCTCAGCAGGCTGAGTGGCGGGGAGCGGGCAGGTTATTATTACAGAGTGCTGGCTGCTGGGAAAGTGGGGTGCAGCTATGTCCCGAGGAGGAGAGGCCTCGGGAAGGACCAGAAGCCGTCCTTCCTGGCTGGGGTGTCTCTGCCGTGGTGTCGGCCCCAGGAGCAGCGCCTCCTCGTCCCGTGTGCCCCACATATGGGAGAAACGTGCTGACCTCTCCACCCCACCCCCGCACTCTGCACCCACAGCCTGGGCCTCCCAGTGGCCTGAGACGCCTCAGCCCCAGGCCCTAGTCCCTGCTCGACAGCCTTGGATGCCGCTGGGCCCTGGCACACCTGGCTAAGGCCAGCTGCCTGAAGTGTGGTCCGCATTGACCATAGACCTGCGAGTGTCTCCAAGGACACTGGGGTGTGACAGGAGCTGTTCATGTACAACTAGGGCTTGTGAGCCTCATGTCTGAGTGGGGGCCCGGCACGGGGCGCTGGGGACCTCAGTGTCTTCTCCCATGTTCTATTGTTCACAATGCACTGCCACAGACTGAGTAAATGACACAGAAAAGACATCTACTTGGGCTCATGCTTCTGGGGCAGCATCGAGGGGCCACAGCTGGTGAGGGCGTCTTGCGTGCCGAGTGCCATGGAGGTGCACATGGAGACGGACGGCAAAGCGTGCATGCGTACGTGTGTATGCGTGTGTGTTTGTGTGTGCATGCCTGCATAGGTGTGTTCTTTTCCTTCTTCCTATAAAGCCACCAGGACTCAGGCATGGGCTCCCCTTGCCGATGACCCATCTAACCACCCCCCAGACACCCACACTCTAAACCCCCCCGTCAGATGACATCTCCCTGCTCTTCACACCTCACCATGCTGATTAAATGGAGATGTGTGTATCAGAGGCAACAACATGTATTGAGACCACAGTGCCCCGTCATGGTCCCACGTTGATAATGCTCCAGCAAGTGTGTAACTGAAGGACACGACTGTGATTGTGTTGAAGACCTGGGGTGAACAGGGAAACACAAAAGGGAAGAGGCTCTGATTTAGACAGTGGTCTTGGGAGGCGCCCCCAGTAGTGTGATGCCAGAGCAGGTCAGAGTAACAGCATTTCCGGGAGAGGGCAAAGCCTGTGCAAAGGCCCTGGGGTACAATAAGCTTGCTCAGTTGTGGAATAGAAGATGTGTATGGCCATGGTGTGGTGAGGGTTCTAGGGAGACACGGGTAGGTTGCTTCCCCGACCTTTGCGAGCCTTGCTGTTGACAGCTTTTCTTTCAAGTGTCTACTGACACTCTTCTGACTACTGAGCAGGGAATGCCTCACAGAATTATACCTAAACCAAGATGTCAAGGTTCTGGAGCCACGAGGAAGCCACCGCCATGCTTCTGCTCTTGGGTGGGGAAAGGAGAAGGAGGGATGTTGCTTCTCTGGCTCGTTTGGGCTTAGAGTTGTTTCCTCGAGCTGCAAACTCTCATACAAGCATGTAAGTTTTGAAGAGCACTGAGAAAAGATAGCGAATCCCAGCTCCTCAACAACGCGCCCTGTATAGGCTGGAGTGCTGGAGGGCTTGCCAGGACATCCCAGGTTCCTGTCTCCTCTGTGAGTGTGCCGGCCACCTGCTCAATGGGAGAGAAAGTCACAGGTAGCCTAGCAAAGAAGGAAATGCGAAGCATAGCTGCAGGGTGGTCTCCTTCGCACGCATTAGGCCCTTCACTAACACAGCGGCCCTGAAAAGTACTGGGACAAGAGACACTGAGTGAGTCATCCAAGGTCGCACAGCTACTAACAGGCAGAGCTGGGGTTCGAACTCAAGTCTATCCAACTACAATGCCCTTGCACTTGTCATTTCCCATCACAGCACTTCACAATGTCCCTGTGCTGGGGGTGGGGGGCGGTCAGCGGTCCCCTCTAGCAAAAGCTTTCAGGGTCCTTTTGCAAGACCAAGGGGCTCAGTTAGGTGAGGTTGGGGCACCTTGGGCCCACCTTTGTGCCATGAGGTTTCTTTCCTGGCTTTCTAGCTTCTGACTCATGGCACCAGACCTACTCATGAGGTGCAAGGCCCCCTCAAGAGCCACAAACCCTTGTGGAGGTCCACGAGGTTTAGACACGTGCTTGCCACTGTTATGAAGAACTGGAGGCAAAATAATAGGAGAAATCCACAAGGCCATAATTAGTGATTTTGATGGTAAAGGGTAAGAAAAATAAATGATCTTGTTGCTCTTCACTGATGCCTCTCTGCCATGGCTCCCTCCCTGGCAGATCCAGGTTTCTGGCCTGTGTCAGTTTTCTTCTGCTTGAAGAAATTCTTTGAGATTTCCTGTGAGGGAGGTAGGCAGGCAATGAAGTCCCTTTGGATGTATGCTCTGGGTCAAAAGCTATGTTAATTAGATAGGAATTCTCTCCAAAGTCATACATGAAATAAATATAAGCTTGCTTTTTAAAGATCCCTGTAGCATTGAGCTTTTACAGGAATTGAAAAACTGATCCGAAAATTCAAAAGAAACCACAACAGACCTGGAATAGCCAAATGACTTTGACAAAGAAGCACACAAAATTAGAGGATTAACATTACCTACTTTCAGATCTTATTAAAAAGGTAGAGAGATAAAATAACGTGGTGTTGGTACACACATGGACACACTGCTCTATGACAGACACTATCCAGAAGATGAAAAGAGCAGCCATAGGCGAGGAGCAAAATTGCAAGTCACACGCCCTACAATAGATACAAATTTAAGACACATTTTATAGAAACTCTCAAAGTAAAAATTGAGGAAACAACCCAATATAGTCTGAACATATATTTTGCCAAAGAAGATATATGGATGACAAATAAAGACAATCTAGTTACTGATTAGGAAATGCAAATTTAAATAAGACTGAGAGGGGGCTGGGGAAATAGCTCTGTGGCACAAGTGTCTGCCTGGCAAGTGCAAGGTCATGAGTTTGAACCCTGGTCCCACCAAAAAATCAAAAATAAGACTGAGGTACCAGCACACACCTACTGGAAGTCTAGAATTAAAAATATGGACCATACATGCATTGATGAGGACGTGGAGGAACTAGAACTCTTGAAAATTGCTGGTTAGAATGCGGCACACCATATCCACTCTGGAAAGCAGGTAGCTTGTTCTAAGCTAAATGCACATTTACAATTTTAATCAGCCATTCCATTTGTTTGTGTTTATTCAGGAGAAGCGAAAGCTTATATCTACACAGTCTCATACAGGAGTCTAAGTAACAGCTTTATCGTCAATGACCCAGAGCTGGAAACAGTTCACAATGGGTGGATATGTGAACAGCTGTGGTGGGAAACCTCTGAGTAGTGAGGAGGGAAAGGCTATTGGTAAATGCAAGAACATGGACAGATATGAAATAAATTGGGCTGAGTGAGAGAAGCCAGAGGAGACACAGCAGTGTGACTCCATTTATGCAAAACTTTACGAAATTTGGACTAATCTATAATGATACAAAGCAGAATAATGGGAATTTATAATGTCAATCGCATGTATTAGAAGAAAGAAAGATCTAAAATAAGTTATTCAAATCTCCCTTTAAGGAAACTAGGGAAAAGGAGAGGAATTTAAGCCTCAAGCAAGGGGAATAAAGACTAAAAATTAGAGTAGAAATCAATGTAATAAAAAATAGAAAAATTATACAGAAAGTGAGTGAAATAAAACTTGGTTCTTTGAAATGATCATTGAAGTTAATGCATCTCTGGTCATACCAAGGAAAAAGGGAGGGTGCAAATTACCAGTATCAGAGATGACATTGGGGTCACCACTATGAGTCATAGGGACATTAAAAGCATAACTTGGCTGGGGAGAGAGCTCCGAGGCAAAAACATCTCCTGGGCAAGAACAAGATGCCAAGTTCAATCCCTGGAGTTCCAGGTGCACTGGGTTGGCTTTGTGACCAAGTGCGGAGGTGCGTGCCTATAATCTCAGTACTTGGGAAGTTGGGACAGGGGAATCGCTGTGAGTTCAAGAGCAGCCTTGGGGCTACAAAAGTGAGCATGAGGTCAGCCTGAAATGCATAGAGAAACCCCAACTCAATAAAATAAAATAAAATAAAATAAAATAAAATAAAATAAAATAAAATAAAATAAAATAAAATAAAATAAGGTAAAAAGCACAATGCCATAATAGTACCACAATCCTATGCTCAAAAACATAGCTAAATTTCAAAGAATCAATTCCTTGAGAGATACAAACTCTTGAAATTCACATAAGCTTAGACACTGAATTAATCATTTAAAACTTTCTAGGAAAGAAAGCACTAAGCCCAGGTAATGTCACAGGGGCACGCAACAAAACATTTAAGGGGACATAATAACAACTCTCTACAGCACCTTCCAGAAAATAGAGACAGAAAAAGTTCTTCCTAACTCACTCCATGGGATCAGTTGTCTTAGTCCAACTGGGTCACAACAGTAAAATATTATGAACTGGGTAGCGTACAGGGCACAGACACTTACTTCTCGCAGTTCTGAGAAAGCCGAAGATCCACGCAGCAGCAGGAGCACGGTCTGGTGAGGGCTTGGGTCCTACTTCACAGACGACCATTATTTTGCTTCATCCCTGAAGTGGTAGAAGAGGATCGGGATCTCTCTAAGATCTCCTCTGTATGGGCAAAGACTCCCTTCTAAGTCCTACTCACTCACTGAAAGTCTTACCTTCAAATGAATTTTGAAGTGACAGACACTGGATCACAGCGCCAAAATTACCCTAATACTGAATCCAGACGAACATTTTTTTAGCCCTGAGGATTGAGCCCAGGCCTCATGCATACCAAGTGCTTCCCCATTAACCTTCCACCTTGGATAAAGGCATTTTAAGAAATGAAAACCACAGACAAATGTCTCTGACCAACACAGATGCAAATACTATGAAAAATTATCAGTAAATCATACTTTACAATATGTACAATAAATTATGTACCAAAACCCAGAGGAATTTATCATAGCTATCCAAGACTGATTCAAAATTGTGGATCAATTAATATAATGTAACATGCTAATAAACTAAGGAAGAAGGACCAGTGAGATAGCTCAGTGGACTAATCTCCTGCTTGGGCAAGCACAGGGGTGGGGTTAGACCCCTAGAAGCACAGGCTGGGCAGCTCAAACCCTGCCCTGCCCCTGGGCATGCTGAGCCAGCCACAGAGCCCAGGTGTGGTAGACCCTGTACCAAATACATTAAAAAAAAAAACCTAAGTAAGATACATATGATCTTACCAATTGAAACAACACAAATATCCAATAAAATTCAGTATTCATCGCTGATAAAATATCTCAGCAATAGGAATAAAGGAGAATTTCTTCACCTTGGTAAACATTGTTTACAGGACAATTTCACTTATTCAACATCTACTGGAAGTCATGACTACAGTTATCAGATAAGAAATAGAGCTCAAAGAAAGATAAACAGATTGGAAAGAAAAGAATAAAAATGGTTGCTATTAGCAGATGTGTGTTTATCCCTGTGGAAAATATCACTATACTAAAATAAAACATAACCAAATTCAAGGAATGAACAGGCGAACATACCAAGAACACAGATACAAAGTCAGTAAGGTCAGCTGCTTTCCTATACACAGCCAACAATTAGAATATGAAGTGAAAGTGACATTACCATTTGCAATAGCACCCCCAAATCAGTACTTATGTAGAAGTTGATCATAATGTATATACAGGATCCTTAGGTGAAGAACTAGAAAATAAAGAAAAGATTCTAAATAAATGGAAGGATATTCCATGTTTGTGGATGAGAGGACTTTCTGCTGTAAAGATGTCAATTATTTCTAACTTGATCAGCACAATCCATTCAAAATACTAGCAGACTATTTTTAGAAATTGATCAACTTATTCTAAAATTAATATAAAAAGGCAGAAAACTTAGAATAGCCAGTACCGTGCTGATGAAGAACAAAGTGGGAGAAGTTACAGTACTCAATGTCAAGAATTATTATTAAGCTGATCAAGATAGCGAGGGTTGACAAAATAGATACACAAATTGAGAGCCTGTAAGTGGACTCACACCAGCGTAGTGAATGGCTATCTGACAAAGGTGCAAAAGCAATTCAAGGGGAAGAGTAAAGTCTTTCCAAAAAGCATACAGGAATGCTTGGGTGTTTGAAATATAAGCAACCAATGAGTCTGGATAGAATTTGCACTTTACACAAAAATTAATTCAAAGTAGTTCATAGACTTAAACACGAAAAGCAAATCATTAAATTTCTAGGATGAAATGCAAGATAAAATCTGACATTAAGCTTGGTGATGAATTTTTAGATGTAATGTTTAAAATATGACTCATGAAAGAAAAACATGTAAGTTGGATTTTATTGAAATTAAAAACTCATGTTCTATGAAAGATGCTGATAAGACAATGAAAACACACCCTACAGACTGGGAAGAAATATTTCCAAAATAGAAACTCAGTAAAGACTAGACTCCAGATATATTAAGAAATCTTAAAGGCGCAGGGGCTGAGGGTTCGACCTCTCAGCCTGCGCTTCCGGCCCCGCCCCTGAGCACACTGAGATCGCAGTTGAGCCTGGGCCTGGTGGTGCGCACCTGTAATTCCAGCTCTTGGGAGGCTGTAAACAGGCGGATCACTACGAGTCTGATCTAGTAGTGAGACCCTGAACACCGTGTAGACCCTTCCTTAAGAAATAAACAAACAAAAAAAAAGTCAGGAAATCTTCACAGACCGTGAACCAAAGAAGATACTCAAATGCCAAAAAAGTATATAAACCATCTCATCTGAGAATAGGGAAATGTGAACTAGTACACATCTTTTATATCACTACTGTAACTTCACACACCCATCCATTCTATCGGCTAATGTTCAAAAAACAAAAATAACAATTGCTCATGAAAATGTAAAGCAATACAAACCCTCACTCACTGCTGATTGGAATGCCAACTATCACAGCTACTTCAGAAGACAATTTCTTTCAAAGTTAAACATACCCTTACTATGCAATCCAGCAATTACTCTCCTAGGTATTCACCCAGTTGATTCGTTTTTTGGGGTGCACAAAAGTCTACAGTTGCATGTTTATGGCAGCTTTGTAGAACATTACCCCAAATTGGAGGCAGCCAAAATGTCTTTTTTTTTTTTTAAATGTATTTGTTATATGGTCTACAGGGTCTCATTATGTAGATCAGACTCATAGTGATTCTCCTGTTTTTCAACCTCCCAAGTGTTGGGATTACAGGCCTGTACCGCCATGCCCGGTCTCAATTGCTATCTCAGCGTACTCTGGGGGAGGGGCTGGCAGGGCAGGCTGGGGATCAAACACTGGCCACTGAGCTCTGCCTAAGCAGGAGCTTTAGTTCACTGAGGTATCCGGCCGACCCTAGGATGTCTCGTAGTAGATGAATGGATAAATAGCATGTGCAGATAAAGGCACACCAAAGTTAACTAGAAGTAGCGAGAAAGCAAAGCAAGAGAAAACATAGATGAATCTTAAGCACCTACTGCTTGCTGAAAAAGTGCCCATCCATGTAGACGATGGTCTAGAAAAGGCAAAACCACAGGGAAAAGAAGATCAGTGCTTTCTGGGAGCTGGGAGCTGGGAGAGTCGAGCAAGAGGCGTGCAGGAGGTTCTTTCAAGAACAGAGAGACCACTGCATAGGATCCTATAGTGGCATCTGAGTGTGATGGACACACAACACTGCTTTGGTCAAAACTCCTGGGATTTGACATCACCAAGAGTGAAATTTAGCATATGCAAATTTTAAATAGTCCTGTGAGAAGCTGGGGAAATTCAGACTGGAATGCTGAATATGACAACAAAATTTTCTTTGGAGTGTATCATGAATATCTGAAATGACCCCACTGAAAGAATGGGTGGAACTGGGCTGACCCAGGAGCCCTGGAAATGAGCGGAGACCGTAAGACTGAGAACACAAGCAGTTGTAACAACGCTGCGTTTTAGTTGGGAAGATTGTGGTCCACGGGGGTAGGAGTTCGGTTGCTACTATTCATGTGCTTTAAATGCGGCATACATCAGTGAATGGTGGAGCCAGGCTTCTTTCTCACTACTGGGATAAGAAGTTACAGAACCCCAAGAATGAGGATCACCTGCTCTATGCATGTGAGTGGGCCCCAGATAGTTTATTGAATTCCCAGGCAGGAGTCACATTCTGTGGGAAAAAGCTGCAGGCAGGCACGTGGTGCCCCTCTCTTCCTGGCCGTGCTGAGCCTCTGCCCAGGCCCTGTGGCAGCAAAGGTGGGCAGAGACGCTGCTGTTGAGTGGGGTGACACTTTGAAGAGGCTGAGACCTTGGAGCTTTGAGGAGACTCTGAATCTCCCTTCAGTTCCCCAGCCCCGACCACAGCCTTCGCTTGATGTAACACACGTGTTCAGTCTGAAAACAGCGAGGCTCACTTCCACACAGCGGGGCTGCTTGTGCAAAGCTTCCTCGGTGGGTGGAAACAGAGCAAGCTCTGTGATGCGCCCAGCATTTTGTGGGGAAGTCACGCCCATGGGTCATAATCATAGATTTGGAGACAGATTGGGAGCTGGGGTCTCTGCCACTCAGCAGTGGTGTTGGAGCGTGGCTGGCCTGGTGCTGGCATCATGGTGCTGGCCTCTAGGCCATCTGTCACCCTGCAAGGCCTGCAGACACGACACAGTGAGAGTTCCTGGAGTTACAGCTAGAAGAGGGAACCTTCCAGAACAAGCATGGGTCCAACCTCCCTTCCCCTCTTTGGCCATACCAACAGCCTCCTCATCCGCATGATCAATAGCCTCTCTTCAAAACAGAACACCTGGCTTCGCTCCTGCCACTTTACCAGCTGTGCCACCCTGACTGAGTCCCGTGCACTCTCATTCAAGAGGCGGCTAAATGCTTTCCAGAGTATTTTCCAGCCTTTTTTTTTTTTTTTGTCTTTTTGAGACAGGATCTCACTATGCAGGTCAGGCTGGTCTTGAGCTCACTTTTGTAGCCCAGGCTGGTCTCGATCTCTCACGGATCCTCCTGCCTCAGCCTCCCAAGTGCTGGGATTATAGGTGTGTGCCAACTTTTTTTTTTTTTTTAATCAATGAATGAACAAGATAATTGGTAACATTTCATTTAGCACTCCTGTAGATTTGGTCTAAGGTAAAAGATCTCAACTCAAAAACAAAAAGCAGATAGTAAAACAAAACAAAACAAAACAAAACAAAACACTTCAACTCCTATAGATAGGTTGATCAAATGTCTAAAATGGAAAGGATTGGGCCAGCAGATAGCTTAGTGGTTTAAGTGCCTGCCTGGCAAGAGCAAAGTCCTGGTACTGGGGGAAAAAGAAAGAAAGAAAGAAAGAAAGAAAGAAAGAAAGAAAGAAAGAAAGAAAGAGGAAAAAAAGAAAGACAAAAGAAAAGGATTTGTGGATCAAAACAGATGACAAAAGTAAATAAACATAAGAAATTCATCCTGAATCAAAAACCTTCAAGAAATCTTTATAAAGTAACTTCTACATGTAGAGCACTAAGCTCAAGGGCAGGGCATAAAAAATATGAAATATCATTCTTTCACTGCCAGCACCCTGAAAGTGGTGACATGTTCTGTGAGGACTTTCCCAAATCAAGAGGGTGGTGGCATCATTAATTCTCAAGGACACTGGAGAGACAGACATGGTGAGGCCAGGGCCTGAGCAGAGAAGGGGACAGGAGCACTGGTGTGGAAGACCAGGAGGGCTTCCACCCGCAGGAGATGCTTCACATCCAGGACTGGGCGTCTGGTCAGGGCATCAGCAAAGTGTAATCCCACCTCCCACGTGTCTTCTGACTGATGCTCCCCGTGGCCCTGTGCCCAACTGGATAGCCCATTCTGTGAGGGCTCCACTGTCCTTTTTCCTTGGATCCTGGGGACAGAAGAGTTTTCAGCTTTCTCCTGACACCTCATTGGGGTCAGGAGGAAGTTAACAGGAGGCTGAGAAGAGGGTGTTCCTCCACACCACGATTTTCAGGGGAGTCTACCTCTGTCACAAAGGGGAAGTAGGGTGCCTGACTCGCTTCTGGGACCTTTTGGGAACAACAGGTAGAATGCAGTTTCTGCTGAGGATAAAGGAGGGTTGAGGTGTGGAGGAAGAGAGGCAGCTCTCCTTCCCTGCTCTGTCCTGAGGGGTAGTCTGGAGCCGGACCCAGGGGTTGGGTTCACAGTCCTGCAAAGCCAGGAGGTGCTTCAGTGCTGGCTTTAAAGGGCAAGTGACCACAGTGGGGTGAACTACTGGGTGCACGTGGTGGAAATGAACTGTTCCTCTCTTCTGGGGCTGGAATCCCTACTGTCATCTGCCTGCGACACTTACCCTGATGTGCCTCTTTGTAATAGTTCCCTTTGGTAAGAGGACTCTGCTCCTATTGGGTTAGGGTCTCCCCAAAGGGCCTCAGCTGAGCTACATCCACAGCAGCCCTCTGCAGTTAGGGCCCATTCTGAGGCAGCTGGGTAGGGCTTGAGTGCATGGCTTTGGTATGAGATACAGTTCAACTTTGTCGTTCCAAGGATCCATCAGACACAGGCAGGAGAACAGGGAAAAACACACTGGGTCCCTCAGTGAGGCAGTCCTGTGTGCTGGCTCTGAGCCACTGTCCCCATACTGCAGACGGAGACAGAGCACACAGGTCACGGCCGAACCCAGTGTCAACTGGGAAACACTGGACACCAAGCCCACAGCCAGGGCCAGGGTGGGCAGGTCCCTGGGACTCTCAGGCACACACTGAGGGTGCCTGCCCAGAGGGCTGGGCAACAGGGTGCTCTCTGCCATCATGGAGACCCAGCCAGGCAAGATGTGGCCTTGTGCCTGTACCTTTTGCTGAAGACTGGGGATGGCTCTGTGCCCTGCCTGCCCACTCGGGGCCAGGCCCAGCTCACGTGGAGTAACATGGTGGCTGACGGGAGACACCGTCACCTGACTCCACACTCAGTGCCTGCCTCAGGTTGAAGCTCGTCTAATGGGCTTCTCGGGAAAGCTCTGCGCACAGCGACAGCTCAGCCGATCCTGCCTGGCGGCGCTGCTGCTGCTGCTGCAAAGCCAAAGCCTGTGCTTACCGCTTGGAAAGCCTGCAGCGGGGCCACCTTTCTGGCTGGGTTCTGGCCAGGTGAGGCGGCCTGAGGGACAAGGAGAGGATCCCGGAGTGCACCTGTGGCTCACATTTCTCCTCGCAGCCCGCGCTCTCTCTGCCGCTGTTTTTCCAAAGCAGCTCAGTCCTGCCAGATTGACAGCTCCCTCTTGGTTGGGATCAGAGCTTAGGAAACGGGCTTTTCAAACCCTGCTCGCAGTTCTGCCTGCCAAAAGCCCCGCCACCGCCTCCTGTTGCCTTGTTTACTCTGGCCACCACGCCATTCTGCACTCTAAGAAAACAGATTACTGTCCAGAGAAAAGTTTCCTTTCTGGAGGAGGTGGTTCAAGTTCTGAAAAAAAGGCTTCCCGCGGCCCACGACACCATTCCGTTTGTTTTATCTGTCTCCACCTGTGGAGCGGGGAATTAACCTGCGGCCCGGGCCAGGCTGCAGATGACTGCAGGAAAGCGGAGCCGGGTGAGCGTTTTCCCCAGCACAGCGCCGCCTTGTTCTCCTCTGCGCTGCACTCTGTGCAGGAGGCCCAGGCCCACATCTGAATAGGACTCTGTGTAACTCGATCTGTTTTCTTTCTTTGCTATAGCCTGCGTGCCAAATTTAACTGCGCCCCAATCTGTGGTTTGTGTATGCAGAGTCTTGCAGGAGGGGAAGGCACCGGAGGGGGGAGGCTGAATCCATGTGGGTTTGCTCTACCTTCCTTTTTTTGCTTGCCCAGCTTACTCACTGTTTGCAGTGTAGAACTTAACAGGACCGCGTTCTGGCCTCAGTCCTTAACCCCTTGGGGATAAACAGCAGGCCAGGGCACAAAGGCCTGCAGTCCCCTGCTGGGGAGTGTTGTGCTGTTGGAGTTAACTGAGGGCTCTGAAAATGTAAACGTCCCCTGAAGTGCCACCACAGCAACTAGCGGGGGCCCTGCTCCCAGCTCAGAAATAGCCCCTCACTGGCAAACAAGCATGGAGGAGCCTCCGAGTCAAGAGCCACTGCCACTATGGTGCCCAAGGCATCGTGGGCAGGCACCCCCTGCCCAAAGCCTGACATCCTGAGCTCTCCAGAGTAGCACAGAAGCAGATCTGGCAGGAAGTTTCCCTTGGGAGACAGGAATCTGCTGCCCCATTAGAAGGGTGCTAGGCCTGGCTCTTGCCAGGAGAGATGGCTCTGGGGTCCTAGGGTTGCCCACGGCTGACCCCAGCTGGTGGATGAAGCCTCTTGGGTGAATTGGAGCTGAGTTTCTCCTTGCAGGATGGAGAATGCAGGTGAATGATTATGTTGGCACCCACTACCAGCTGACTGGCAGAGAGAGGTCCTCCCTGCCCTTGCTCCTTCCAGGAAAGCTCCTGGAAGGAATGTTGAAATGTAGGTCTTTAGGGTCCCAGAGACCAAGGGAAGGCACCGGGTTTTGGTGCCTATTTCTTTCAGAAATCAGAGAAACGCTGAAAAATACAGAAGCGTGGGGCCCTTTGGGAGGGGGAGGCGTCTTGGGTCATCTTGGGCTATATTTAGAATGGAAAATGTGCTGGCTCAGAGAAAAGCCATCACGTGCGTGCCCTTGTCCAGGCAGTGTGCTGCGAATCCTGTCCCAGGGGACCCGGCCTCTGTCCTCTCCCAGCCTGGTCTGTCTGCTGCAAAGCCGGCACAGGTGGGACTGAGCATCCCCTGTGGGCGACCTGTGGTGGGGCAGGGCTGCACCCAGAATCCAGGGCAACTCAGAAGCGTACGCTGGACCTCTCGCGGGAGTCTAGGACTGAGCCTGTTCTCCGAGTGAGCACGGGCGGACGCCAGGCCCCAGCCTGGGTGCAGCTCACTGCCTGCCCTCCAGGTGCTGCTGCCACAAACAGGGCAGACTCTTCTCCACGCTGGCGATCTGTAGGGTCCGTGTCAGCACCGTTATCGTTATCTTGCTTTCTGTAACCATCAAAATGCTTCTGAGATCCTGGAAGTTCATTGCACAACTGTCCTACCACAGAGCTGCACATGGTTTCTCAGAAAGGGCAACGCGAACCGCCCACCACCATCTCACCCTTGCCCCACTTCCCGGTTCACGCGGGAACCCGGGCAGCGGGGAGGCCAAGTCGCAGCCGGTTTTCTGTCCTCCTGGGACCAGAAGGAGCCCATGCGAGCACAAGTGGCCCTCACCAGAAGGAACAACCGGGCTCCTGGCTCCTCGCAGGTCTTGCGGGTTCCACCTGGGAAATGCGCTGTGATGTTGCCTCCCCGTCAGGGCAGCCTGAAGCTCAACCTTACCCCTCAGGCTCCTGCTCCCCATAGCAGCCAGCACCCTTGGGTTCCTCCCTGGCCCAAGCTGAGGCTGCCCCATGATTCCACAACCTAGTCTTCGGAGACCTGGGCTCCTGATGCAGGCCTGCTACTTCCTCCTCGGCTGGGCTGCGGGACATGAGTCTTCCACCACGGGCCGGGCCAGACCTCGGAGCTCACGGCTGGGTAAAGTGGCTGTGCTTCCACGGACACTAGGACCCGCCTGGAGGGGTCTGGGTCCCATGAGCCCTCTAACAGGCCCTTTTTGAACTTACCGGGCAGGGATCTTCCTGCTCTATCACTGCATCATCTCCAAAGAAAACTTTCTTACAAGTGAAACTCAGGCGGAGCAGGCTCTTCACAGCAGTGGCTGCCTGGGATGGTTGAATCTGTGTCTTCGCATAGTTTGCTCCGACTTATCAGGCCTAAAATGACCTTGACCTGCCAGGATGACTCACCTGAAAGCAGCGTCAAGTTTCTTACTCCGCAAAAAAGCACCCTTTCAAGAGCTTTTCTAGGGCACCCTGGGCTGGAGCCCCCTGGGGGTGGGGTGGGGCGGAGCTGTATTTCTTGGGGAGCTTCAGACACCACCTGTCCTTTGCCAAGATGATATTGGGGTTCCCCACGGGGAAGCTGGACCCCCTTTCTCACACACACACACACCTTGAGCCCCGTGGACTTTCCCACTGTTGATCTGTACAGCTTGGGTTTGGCCCCCACGTGTTCAAAACTGAAATTTTCAAATGAGAAACCAAAGAAGCCCAATATTGAGAGGGCTGAACAGATCATGGAGACAACCCCCCGCCCTGCCCATATTCTGCCTTCTTGATTTCTAGGTGATTCCAGAGCTCCATCTTCCTTGTCACCAGTGTAACGCATTAACATTTTTTAATTAAAATTCAGTATCATCAAACAGGTCACGGAGCAGGAGCAAATATTCCCTTTGTTCTAAAAATTCAAATGTAATAGCAGTACCGTTCACAATGATTTTCCAGTGGGCTGCTTACTAAAAACTGATTTTCAGTGGAAAAAAGACATAGGTGAATTTTCACAGCATGGCCTCCTTCAGGAAGCAATGGGTACCAAGACCCCCCCCCCATCCCTAGGCCCGGGGGTATAAAGCATGTGTGCCTGTGTGTTGGGGCAGGGCCTACTGTCAGCTAGCAATGTCAGGCTCAATGCTCCTAAGGTTGTGTGACTACGATTCTGTATCCTGAGGTGTTTCATAGACTGATGTCACTCTTTAGAGACAAATTATTGCATGAATGTTTATAGAAGAATTCGCCCTTCGCAGTGTGCCTGACAGCTAGCTGCAATCCCGGTGCTGTGGAAGGCAGACAGGACCGGGATGCTGAGCTGCCGCACCTGTTGCCCGGGGCAGAGGCCTCCTATGTGGGGACAGGAAGAATCCTGGTGGTCAGGACCCCAATCCCAACCTGAGGCAGGCAAAGTGAATGCAGCCCCTTCCTTCACCTGTGGGGACACCCACAGGTGACCCCAGAGGGAAATCGCAAACCACAGCAGAGCCCACGCTTTTTTATTTGGCCTCAATCCCTGAGCCTTTGTGGAAAAAACTAGTGATGTCTGTCTCTCTTTGCAAAGATCAAGAGATCTGTGCTTCCCCAGTCTCCATCTGCTGAAGCCAGTGGCAGCTGCCCAGGGTTGTCCCTTGGTCCTTTCATTCCTGCTGGGCCCCATGGATATTAAGTCATGACATAAACCTGAGGGATATTTGGATGGAAACGGTATTTTCCTCTGCAATTGGAATGGCTCTAAGGAAGTCATCCTGGAGCCTGGCCTCAGTTTGCCCACCTGTGTAATGGGTCAGTGGTGTGGCCTCATGGGGTGGTTGCGCGTACAAAGTAAGACCTCCTGAAAGAGTTCAGTGTCTGGAGGTCATTGATCACATCTGTGTGTCCTCAAAGGACATGCGTGTCCCACTATGATGACAATAATGCAAGCAGCCAGCACAGCTTTCCTTTTGGACAGTTGCTAGGGAGTGGGACAGGACTGCTCAGAAGCCAAGGGCTCTGTGTTCCTATCAATTGACCAAGACCTGGGCCCAGACCAGAGGTGGGGCACGAAGGATGTGCTACACGAAGGCTTGCGGACATCCCGAGTGCGTTTCCACTGCTCTGTAACAGTCAGATCTCTTCAATTCACAGCGACTCCGACTCCCTCAACACATCTGCGGTGAAACGCTGGAAGCGTATACAGAGTCTGTCTGGAGATGGGCTTTTTTTTTTCCACGACTAAATCCATAGTTACCCTCCAAGTTGTAATCTTATCATATGTAACCAGTTCCACATAAACAGATCTAGGTACGCTTTCAGTAGTTTCAGCTGAAACCTGTTAAGAACAGATGTGCGCTTGGTCCCCCGGCACAGATCCATTTAAATGGATTTTTCCATCCACAGCTTTGGCTTGCTCCCCTTCCTTGGAGAAGGGAAAGAACAGGAGAGTGGAATCATCCTTAAAGTGGCCTCTACAAGTCCTGAGGTCGCCGCAGCCAGTGCTTCCTACTGGCTTCCAGGCAGTGCTGCCCCCCGTTGGGCTCCGAACCCTGAGCGTGCGCCTACCGCCAGCGCCACAGCTGGCTTCTCCCTTCCGCTGCAGAAATCAACAGCCCCAAGCGAGACCGCAGCACCGATCTGCTTCAGTTGGGGAACGGAAGGGAGAGCACTAGAAAGTTAACCCAGGACTCCACCCTGCGCTACATCCCCAGACCTTCCTAAATTTCTGATGCTGAGACCGAGTTGCCCAATCTGGGTGCCAACTTGCAATTCTCCTGCCACGGCTTTTAAGCCGTCATGAGAAAAGGGGAAAAAGAAGATAAAACGCTCTCAAGTCAACAACCACAAAACTAAGTGCCTTGTTAGGAAAAGGATAAAGGACCTGAAGAGACATTTCTTCAAAGAGGACAAACAGTGGCTAAACTGTTCAGCTTCATCTGTAACTCAGGCAATGCAAATATAACCACATGAGATAGGGCTTTGGATCCTTCGGACTGGGCAATAGAAACAACAGAAAATAGTGTTGGAGGGGATTGCAGAACACTTGTGGGGTGCCAGTGGAAATGTGAAGCAGAGTGGTACAGCTGCTGTGGGGAACAGTATAGCTGGTCCTCAGAAAATGAAAAATAGAGTTTTCCTATGGCTGCCAAGCCCACTTCTGATTTTATCCAAAAGAACTGACAGAAGGAGTTTGCAGGAGGCTTGCATGGCTGTGCTCCTAGCATCATTATTCCCAGCCACCCAGAGGTGGGAGCATCCCAGGAGTTCATGGAAAGATGAGTGGATCAGCAGAATGGGGCGCACGCCCCAAGTGACAGAACATTATTCAGCCTTAACAGGGAGGGACCCTGATGCACGTTACAGCATGGATGGGCCTGGAAGATGTTGTGCTAAGTGACATAAGCCAGTCCCTAAAGGACAGATGCTGTGGGACCCATCTGCCTAGGCTGCTTGGGGTGGCCACATTCATGGGCAGACAGCAGGATGGTGACTTCTGAGAGGAGAGGGAACGGGCCTGCTTAGTGGGCAGAGTTTCAGTACGGACGTAGAAAACAGTTGTGCAGGTTGGCTACACCGCACTGTGAATGTGTCTAACCCTCCTGAACCATATGCTTCAAATGACTGGCAAGCAAACCCAAGGGAGGTCACTGACCAAGACACCCACCGAGGGGCATGTGAAGGGACTGAGCGAGCTGTGTGTGCTTCGCAAGCTGTGGAGCTCGCACCTGATGCAGTGGGGTAAGGACGCCGCGCATGCTCAGGTTGGGGTTTCAGGTCTTTGCCTGTTTTCAACCAGGTCATTCATCTTGCTGGTGGGTGCCCTGGGTGTCAGATAAGGAGTAGAACAGTGGTGCAAGGACCGTTCGGTGACAGTGTCCTCACTGGTCATCATGACTTGGGTATGAAGGCCCAGTCCCACAGGTTACCATCCATTTCCCATGGCCAGCATGGAGGGAGAGCCACCAGTCCTACACAGTGGAGTCTGGGTATGTCACACGGCTCGGGCATCCTCCGCTCTGTAGCAATCTGTCCTGCTGGCCTGTACTGGCTGGGGGGGGGCACAATTTGAAGGGGATGCAATGGCCAATGGGGTCAAGGCCTTCTGAAGGAAGCACTGCTGCCCCAGCTGCGGTGGGCCACACCCACAAGGAAGCCCTGAGTCACCACCACTTTGCTCCATTTGGTCATCTGGTAAAGGAGGGTGAGGTCAAGGTTGGGGTTCTTTTGGGGGTTCCATCTTCCTCTGTTCTATCCAGACTGGTGCAAGGGGTCTGTGACTGTGCTTCTCAGTGTTAGCAGGACATCAAAGTGGAGAACTACTGAGGTGCTTTGGGTTTTCCTGTTCCCTGGCGCTCTGAAGGGTTGAGCCCTGGGCCTGGGGCCCTGAAGCGAGTCCTGAGGCAGAGTCAGAGCCTTCTGCTGGGCTCTTTGGAGTGGTGAAGACTTCCTGCCCCTGGCAGGAAGGGACCCCTTGAACGTGTTTGGGCTCTGCTGAGCAGGTGGCTTCCTGCACTGAGAGGAACCCTATTCGACATCATGAGGAGAAAAGAACAAAATCTAAGCATTCATTAACACTTCAGAGAGGATGCAGGAACACATTTAGTGCCCAGTGGTTGCTCCTGCCTGGCAGACAAGAGTCCATGGACAATGAAACGAACCTGACCTGGGAGAGAGAGGGACGCTGAGGGCTCCTATTGCTGACTAAGGCTGTGGGGCTCCCTGCTCCCCTGGCCCCATGGAGAACTCCGATCTGCTGAGGAGCATGCTCTGGTGATTCATACCTGGTCTATGAGAACCTTGATTGTCTTCAAGCTTTTAGATCTTTTCCCCATTTCTTCAGCCTATTTTCTTGCCTGCTCGTTTTGTTGTGTAGTTTTCAAAAGTAAATATTCACAGGTCTTGGTTTCTACCAATGCTGGAGTTCACAGAAGAAAAAAAAAAAATCTAATAGGCTCAAAACTCTTTTTTTTTTTTTTTTTTTTTTTTTTTTTTTTTTTTTTTTTTTTTTTTTTTTTTTTTTTTTTTTTTTTTTTTTTTTTTTTGGTTTTAATTCTCTTGGCTTGTCCTGGTTTGGGGGTGGCACATCTGAGTGCAACACAGAAACTGCTGAAAAGGGACAGCAGCCCAGAACAGCCCAGAATCTGGGAGCTTATCAGGAAACCCGAACCCACTCAGTCAGTCAGCTGGGCACCTCTGCTTGGCCTGGGAGGATTCTGGTCCAGCGCTGTGCTTCCCAAATGAAGAGACCTGGATAGGATGGGTGGGGCTGGCGAGCCTGTCCTCACCCTCTCCACTTCTGTGGGGGCCCTCGATGGGCCACCCCAAAGTTGCTAGGTTTTCGTTATCTCTTCCCATTCCACCCACCACTGTGAGTCTCCACAGAGGTGGTGCTTCTCACTGATGACTGGCAGCTATGTGACCTTTCTTTTCAGCCACAGATGAAAGGGGACTTAAAGATGCGCAGGCCCGCGTGTGTGTGTGTGTGTGTGTGTGTGTGTGTGTGTGTATGTGCCTCATGCACATGCTCCTCATGAAAAACGGGATAAATTACCAAGAATGGCAACGTAATGATTACAGAAAAGTATATGAGGCAGAACCCATTAGCGAGCTGCATTTTGTTCAAAACGAAGATACTGGCAGGCAGAATAACATGCCTTGTGCCGGAACGCATTCAGCTGTAGCAATGACTAATAATGCAGCAGAGGATTTGTTCACATTTTTCCCCTTTTGTGCCTATTTTCATAAGTTAATAACTCAAGCATGAAAATTGGTTCAGGCTGGAAACTAGCGGTAAGCGCAGGGCAAACGGTGTGGGAAACAACTTTTTGTTGTTGTTGTTACTTAATTTAGTTGGGCTGTTTTCAAGTTAAGAGGAGTGGAAACGTCCGTGTGGGTTTTCTCTAGCAATGTGTTTGTGCTAAGCCCAAGAACATTTGGGATTTTATTATAGGAGGCAACTGCTTAACGACTACCGGGACTAGTTTCTCTTCCTACAGGTGGATGTTCTTGTCTGGTACTGACTGAGCTTACTGAGGACAGGGGCTGAGATTGAATCAAAACCTTAGGACTCTATCATGCTAGTCTCATTTGCTGCCAGCTGGAAAAACTCCTGTTCTACCAGCAAACCAAACAGCCTGATCAGCAAATAGCTGCCTTAGACCAAAGGGGATGAGAGAGAGTGTGAGCTCTGTGCTGGGTGTTAGAGAGTTCCTAGAGAAACACGGGGGACAGAAACGTGAGCAATGGTAGTGATGCCTCCCATTCCTGTAGGAATTGGGGTTCCTGATCCCATCCCTGTCCCCAGAGCCAAAGTCAAGTGAGGAGGACCAGATTTCACAAAACTCCTTTCGTTTTTATCTTCTTTTTGGAAGAAATCAAAAGAAATGCTCAGAGGATCAACAGAAAAATGCAGAGAATGCTATAACAAATACTGACAGACCCACAGCCCAGAGCCAAGGGCTAATCTTCCATAATGGGTGCTCAAACGTTTAAACATTAAACTAACCGAAACATTACTCATAAAGTTGTGACTTTTTCGTTTCGCAGACATCAACGTGGGGAGCAGGAGAGGAGAGGACCTGGGGCATCCGCAGTCTCCTCTTCTTTCCCATCCTTAAAGAGGAGATTTTTTCCAAGGAGACCACCAGGCTGGTAAGGTAAGCTCTATTGTCCCTCTGCTCCCTTGAGAGCTCAGGGTCCCCAGGGCATTTCCTTGAGGGTCTGTCTCGAGGACATGTGTTGGATTTTAGGGAAAGAGAAGAGGGTCCCAGCTCCAAGCAGCAGTGGTCCAGGGGACTCTTCCTGGAGAACCCCACCCCTCCCCGAGCAGGTATCACGAGGGACAGGCCAGGAAATGCTTAGGGTGACCTTTCCCAGAAACCAATATGCGTGCCACACAGGTTCCATTTTAATGCATACCCCAATCATGGGTCCTTGCGAAAGAAATCAAATATATTCTGTAATTAATTTGGCACCGGGTTGAAAACAATCGGATGTTTATTTTGATGAGAAAATTGCTGCACTTATAATATAATCTTTGATATAGCCTCTGCACCCTAAAAGGCATCTGAATCGTTTGAGGGTGAACTGTGAGGAGGGACAAGAGCGTCTTCTATGAAGTGTGTGTGTGTGTGTGTGTGTGTGTGTGTGTGTGTGTGTGTGTCGGGTCCAGGAGCTTCTAGGTCTAC